>OVAF01002164.1:6495-17146 GCA_900406245.1 Odontarrhena argentea | reverse complement strand
TTGGAGATCAAAATGGATTCATTATTGCCAAAAGCTTTAGAATCTACCATAGTACTAGACGTCCAGAACATTGCTTGTGGTGGACAGCATGCTGTCCTTGTGACAAAACAAGGAGAAAGTTTTTCTTGGGGAGAGGAATCTGAAGGTAGGCTGGGCCATGGTGTAGATTCCAGTGTTCAACATCCAAAGCTCATTGATGCTCTCGGCACCACAAATATTGAGCTTGTAGCATGTGGCGAATACCATAGTTGTGCAGTTTCTCTTTCGGGTGATTTGTATACCTGGGGTAAAGGAGATTTTGGTATTCTGGGACACGGAAATGAAGTCAGTCACTGGGTCCCCAAAAGAGTAAATTTTCTGATGGAAGGGATACACGTATCATCTGTTGCTTGTGGACCTTACCACACAGCTGTTGTGACTTCTGCTGGGCAGCTGTTTACTTTTGGTGATGGGACCTTTGGTGTGTTGGGCCATGGAGACAGAAAGAGTGTTTTCGTACCTAGAGAGGTAGACTCCTTAAAAGGTCTTCGCACTGTCCGGGCAGCCTGTGGTGTATGGCACACAGCCGCGGTTGTAGAAGTCATGGTGGGGAGCTCGAGCTCTAGTAACTGCTCCTCAGGAAAGCTCTTTACATGGGGTGATGGTGACAAGAATCGTCTTGGTCATGGTGACAAAGAACTGAAACTTGTGCCTACCTGTGTTGCAGCTCTTGTAGAACCTAATTTTTGTCAAGTTGCATGTGGACATAGCCTAACAGTTGCACTTACAACGTCGGGCCATGTGTATACTATGGGTAGTCCTGTTTACGGCCAGCTTGGAAACCCACATGCAGATGGAAAGGTTCCAGCTCGTGTTGAAGGTAAACTTCACAAAAGTTTTGTCGAAGAGATAGCTTGCGGTGCTTATCATGTTGCAGTTTTAACTTCAAGGACTGAGGTTTACACTTGGGGAAAAGGATCAAATGGTAGACTAGGCCATGGGGATGTAGATGATAGAAATTCCCCAACATTGGTTGAGTCGCTGAAGGATAAACAGGTGAAAAGTATTGCTTGTGGTTCTAATTTCACCGCAGCTGTCTGCCTCCACAAGTGGGCATCAGGGATGGACCAGTCCATGTGTTCAGGTTGCCGTCAGCCATTCAATTTCAAGAGAAAACGGCACAATTGCTATAATTGTGGACTAGTGTTTTGCCATTCTTGCAGTAATAAAAAGTCCCTGAAGGCTTGTATGGCACCGAACCCGAACAAACCATATCGAGTGTGTGACAAGTGTTTTAACAAGTTGAAAAAGGCCATGGAAACTGATCCATCATCTCATTCTTCATTGAGTCGAAGAGAAAGTGTCAACCACGGATCAGATGCAATTGACAGAGATGAGAAGTTGGATTCTAGATCCGACGGACAGTTAGCTAGATTCTCATTGTTGGAGCCCATGAGGCATGTTGACAGTCGATCCAAGAAAAATAAGAAATACGAATTCAATAGTAGCCGGGTCTCACCAATACCAAGTGGAAGCTCCCACCGCGGTTCACTAAACATAACCAAGTCTTTTAATCCTACTTTTGGAACGTCAAAGAAGTTCTTCTCAGCTTCTGTTCCTGGCTCTAGAATTGCATCTCGGGCTACTTCACCAGTATCAAGACGTTCTAGCCCACCACGCTCAACAACGCCAACTCCAACTCTTTCTGGACTAACTACACCGAAATTTGTCGTGGATGATACCAAGAGAACCGATGATAACATAAGCCAGGAGGTGCTTATGCTAAGATCTCAAGTGAGCTGCTTTCCACACCCTATTTCTTTCCATAGTGTGTAACACATATAGGAAGAAAACATAGTTAATGAGATCAGTTTTAGTCTTTATTGGAATTTTTCTCCTTTGCTGATGCACTAGCATACAATTACACAGGTTGAAAATCTTACACGGAAGGCGCAGCTTCAAGAAGTTGAATTGGAAAGAACAACCAAGCAGCTTAAGGAAGCACTGGAAGTTGCTAGTGAAGAAACAGCCAGATGCAAGGCGGCCAAAGAAGTCATTAAATCACTTACTGCTCAAGTAAATTTAAAACTTTTCCGCTGCTGCCTAAATGAAAGAATTGCTGTATGCAACTTACTGATTGTTTTAATGGAACCTTGCAGTTGAAAGACATGGCTGAAAGATTACCCGTAGGATCAGTTCGGACAATCAAGTCTCCTTCTCTTAATTCATTTGGTTCCAGTCCTGATTACATCGCCCCTTCTTCTAACACCTTAAATCGTCCAAACAGTCGAGAAACTGAACCTGATGGCCTAAACAACACCGTCTCATTGTTTTCTAACGGTACTAGCACGCCAGTTTTTGATGGTGCAAGTTACCGACAGCAAGCAAATCATGCTAATGAAGCGGTAAATAGAATCAGCACTCGATCAAAAGAAAGTGAACCCCGTAACGAAAATGAATGGGTTGAACAAGATGAACCTGGTGTCTACATCACTCTCACAGCCTTAGCGGGAGGCGCAAGGGATCTCAAACGCGTCCGTTTCAGGTACATTTCTTCTTTTATATTGTGAGGCATAGTTGCAATGTATGCTCTTGACGAAATGTACATAATTCGAAAATGATTTTGATTGCAGCCGAAAGCGGTTTAGCGAGAAACAAGCAGAAGAGTGGTGGGCGGAGAACAGAGGACGAGTTTACGAACAATACAATGTACGCATAGTCGTTGAAAAATCCAGTGTTGGTGTAGGAAGTGAAGACTTGGCTCAGTGAATTCTTCGAGCTACCACTCATCTAGTTTTTTTGTTCTGTTAACACGAGTTTCCATAGGTTGATAACCAAAAAGAGAGAGATTAGAGTGTTTTCTTTCATTATAGTTTGGGTGTTTGCCTTTGTAAATTCTTTTGTAAATCCTATAAGCATACACTTTCTTTCTTCTCTGTCTCTATGAATACTATTATTTGATGTTGAAATAGCATTAATGGTTTGAAGCAGATTGTAGCATAGAGCAAAACTCTATAAACTAATAATGTTGGGACTTACCTCTATAAATTGATAATATTATGACTTAAAAAATTTCTTAATAGGCTTATCAAGATATATTTATTTGACGAAAAAATAATAATTAGAACAAAAAACTTACAGATGAGAGGCACTCACCAAAACCCAAATTTTCTTACCTACACTCCAAAAATCAAACAAAACAATGACTAACAACATAATAAAACACATCGTGTTAACTATAATAACAGTTACACCAGTCTCTGCCTACCATTTAATACCTAGTTTCTTTTGTTTGGTCTACCAAAAAGTTGAATTCACAGGAAAGCATATTTATACATTTTCACATGAAGATGAACAAACAAACAATACTCATTACCATTTTTTTTCCTTCAATGGCTTCTTGCTTCCAACCTTCTCCTATGGCGAAAACCCGCGAAGAAGACTCCATAGTTCTTTTCTCAGCTTCCAATTCTCCTGATGACTTCTCTTCAGCTTCCTCTTCTTTCTCTTCTTCTCAACTCTCAACCCCTAACCCTTTCTCTTTAAGAGTCTCTAACCTCTCTTACACTATCAATCTATCTTCTTCTCTGTTTTCGACACCAAACCGTGTCAAGATTCTCGATTCCATCTCCTTCGCGGCTGAATCTTCCAAAATCTTGGCTGTTGTTGGTCCGAGCGGGACAGGGAAATCAACTCTTTTGAAGATCATTTCGGGAAGAGTGAGCCACAAGCAACTCGATCCTTCTTCTGCAATTTCCATTAACGATGGTCGAATCAGCGATTACAATCAACTACGTAGACTCTGTGGGTTTGTCCCGCAAGACGATGATCTACTTCCTCTGCTTACCGTGAAGGAGACGTTAATGTATAGTGCTAAATTCAGTTTAAGAGATTCAACGGCTAGTGAAAGAGAAGAGAGAGTAGAGAGCTTGTTAAAGGATCTTGGTCTTGTTCTGGTTCAAGATAGCTTCGTTGGAGAAGGAGATGAAGAAGATCGTGGGGTATCGGGAGGAGAACGTAAGAGAGTCTCTATAGCCGTTGAGATGATCCGTGACCCACCCATTCTGCTTCTTGATGAACCGACCTCTGGTTTAGATAGCCGAAGCTCGCTTCAAGTCATCGAGCTTTTAGCTTCTATGGCGAAATCTAAACAGAGAACTGTCGTGTTGTCGATTCATCAGCCTAGCTATCGAATTCTAGACTACATATCCGATTACTTGATTCTGTCACGAGGTTCTGTCATTCACTTCGGGAATCTTGAATATCTCGAGGAGTCGATTGCTAAACTAGGATTTCAGATTCCAGACCAGCTTAATCCGATTGAATTCGCCATGGAGATCGTCGAGTCTTTGCGAGATTCGAACCAAAATAAATCTTTTGAACCGATATGGTCTTCATCTGAAAGCAAGAAGGATGAGAAGAGGGTCATCAAGCAAGAGTTTTGTCTTCTTGATATAGCGGAGATATTATTTCTCTGTTCAAGATTCTGCAAGATCATATACAGAACAAAACAGCTGTTCTTGGCACGGACAATGCAAGCAGTAGTAGCTGGATTGGGTTTAGGGAGTGTCTACACAAGACTCAAGAGAGACGAAGAAGGCGTAGCAGAGAGGCTTGGGCTCTTTGCTTTCAGCTTAAGCTTTCTCCTCTCTTCTACAGTTGAAGCACTTCCCATTTACCTCCAAGAACGCCGCGTTCTGATGAAAGAATCATCCCGTGGATCGTATCGGATCTCTTCTTATATGATAGCTAACACAATTACCTTCTTACCGTTTCTCTTCGTTGTATCACTCCTCTTCTCGATTCCAGTCTACTGGATCGTAGGATTGAATCCGTCGATTCAAGCATTCTCCTTCTTCATCCTCTGCGTCTGGCTCATCATCCTAATGGCTAGTTCTTTGGTTCTCTTCCTCAGTGCTGTTTCTCCTGACTTCATTTCCGGAAACTCCCTCATTTGCACGGTTCTTGGGGCCTTTTTCCTCTTCTCCGGATACTTCATCCCTAAAGATAAGATTCCGAAGCCATGGATGTTCATGTACTATGTGTCCCTCTACCGTTACCCGCTAGAGTCGATGCTTGTGAACGAGTACTGGAGTGTGCGAGGGGAGTGCTTCTCGAATGGGGTCTCGGGGTGTTTGATGACAGGAGAGGACGTGTTGAAGAAGAGAGGGATTGACAAGGATATGAGGTGGATCAACGTCGGGATAATGCTTGCCTTCTTTGTTTTTTATCGCTTTCTCTGTTGGGGGATTCTACTCCGGAAGGCTTCCAAGTCTACTCTTTAAACCAAGATGTCATTGTGCAAGCAGGTTTTTTACAAAATACCGTTGTACGTTTCATTGTAATAATTTGGTCAGTTTCATGTTAAAAAGATACGAGTTCATGTTCTTCAAGACAATTGCCAACGACATTGTTTGGGCACACAAGTTCCTTTTTATTCATTACCATGCAAGAGTCTGCGCACACCTTATGATGTTCAACTTAAAACGACACAGCAAAATAGAAAACGTTTCAAGATAGCTGCAAGAGGACAGCTAAGCTAAAGCATATTCATTCGCAAAAACAGAAAATAAAAGGATAAAGAGGGCAAAAACAGCCACCAACTGCTTCAGATATCAAGAGCGAGCCACAAAGATACGTTTCCTGTTTTATTCATACGATCCTAACATCTCCACCTCAAGAGTAGCAAGAGAAAGGCACTTTCTTTACTCCTTATCCAATTCTCGCAGAACCATTCATCCTTGTTACCATTATATCTCTTTCACCAAACATGAGCTGTGTCCTGAATCTATCAATAAACATTCGGTGGTTTGTATCAATCAACAAGTGCCTAAACATGTGTGAACAAGGCATGTNTTGTTACCATTATATCTCTTTCACCAAACATGAGCTGTGTCCTGAATCTATCAATAAATATTTGGTGGTTTGTATCAATCAACAAGTGCCTAAACATGTGTGAACAAGGCATAACAAGGATGAAGAAGACCCAACCTGTCAGGTAGGAAGTGCCCCACAAGAAGCCAAGGCCACAAAGACTCCAACTAGAGACTTCAACAGAACAAGGCTCAGTCGGAGTTAGGTAGCAGAAAATATTGTGTAACACTCACCTGAATCAATTCCCAGTTACCTAAATCAAACACCATACGAATAAGAGAATTTCGCAAAGCAATTGATAATGCACATGAGCTTTATGTCTACCTCTTACCGTGTTACTCTTTCCATTCTCATCTCACACAAAGTGACGACTCGGCCAACTGGATTGTCCTTGATATTGTTCAGGGAGTTGCGCTGATTGATGGTTTGCATTGACAGCGTTATCTTGTTGAGGATTCTGAAATAACAGGAAATCTGATTGGACCTGCGATGTTGGACCTTGTTTTCCAGGGAACGGAAAGATGGCAGCACCATTCATACCATTGTTGGTACCCATGTGTTCTGGTTTCCCAGAAGAGGAGTAATTCAAAGAACGGTTGAGCCCAGTGCCAAGGGAAGATTGAGCTTGATAACCATCCAACCAGCTGTAATCATCAACCAGTACATTGTTGCCAGACAAATCGGAAGTAGGTGTTGGCTCCTTTGGCAGCTTAGAGGGGACAGAATTAAACCCAGGCGGCGGGCCAAGATGCCTAAAGGCTCTACTGATCGGATTTTTCTTTGCTATTGAAGTTTGGACGCCCAGGCCATCAGCAGTAACTCCAGAAGATGAAACTGCATCAATTTTGGGTGGCAATGCAGCTTCAGGTGCTCGTGACTGAGAATACGGCATACCACCCATACCATTGACATTGAAAGACTGATGGATTGGCAATGGTGCATTGGCATTCATACTCTGACCATTACCCATCTGAGTATGATTGCCTTGCATTTCATTCCTCATCACAAGACCATTACTCATCTGAGTATGATTTCCTTGCATCTCATTCCTCATCACAAGACCATTACTCATCTGAGTGTGATTTCCTTGCATCTCACTCCTCATCACCAGACCATTACTCATCTGAGTATGATTCCCCTGCATCTCATTCCTCATCACAAGACCATTACTCATCTGAGTATGATTTCCTTGCATCTCATTTCTCATCACAAGACCATTACCCATCTGAGAATGATTTCCTTGCACCTCATTCCTCATCACAAGCCCATTCCCCATCTGAGTAAAACCAGTTAGACTACTAGCAACAGAAGCAGCTTCTTCTGGTAACCACTTGTTAACACCAAGGGAAGCAGATTGTGATTGGGCTGGTGAAACATGCGAAACCTGTGCTTGAGTTTGTTGAAAGTGCCCACCCCGTGATTGCAGTTGTTGATGTTGTGCGACCGGTGGTTGAATTGGTTGATGTCGCACAGCAGCTAGTGATTGGGCTGGCTGAGGATGCACTACCTGTGTCTGAAGCTGTTGCAAATGCACTGCCTGAGACTGGGTTGATGGGTGAATAAATCCTGGATGGTTAGAACTAGCAGATGCCGGAACTTGAATACTTGCACTGCCTCCAGCTTGCAGAAGGAGATTATCACGAAAAGCTGAATCAGAACCACTCAGAGCTTTTAAATCGCCCATTGAAGCAATTTGATCAGGCATCCTGAAGCCTCCACTAGAAACATATATTTGGTCAGAAGCACCTTTCCTCTTCTCAGCAACTAGAGGCTTGAAAACAATTACTTCGTCATCATCATCCTCCTCATCCAAATAAATCTGCTGCTCTCGTTCCAGCAGTGGTGAGNAAATAAATCTGCTGATTAAGACTCATTACTGCTCGGTTATCTAACAAAGTATTATCAGTATCAGGTTGGCTTGGATGAGAATCCAGCACGTCATCATACGGTTTTACACCAACAAGGAACTTTTTCTTCTTTGAATCAAAATACACATGATTCTGATCAATTTTGATCACACTGGTCAAAGATTTTCCAGCTGCTAGAATCCTTTTTATTCGAGCTTTCTTTTCCTTGGGACCTTCAGTTCCAAACGAATGTTTTCTTGAGAAGTCCAGGATAGTCTGAGCTGGAAGCAGTGGTACGAATCCTCTTAGTTCATGGTCCTCCGACAATGCAAGCCGGTTTTCTGTTTCTCTTTCATCATATATGCTCATGTTTGAGAAGCAATTCTCGTCTTCGACATCATCAATAAACATAGGCCCAAGCGCCAAAACCTGATTGAAGAAGGTAATACACTGGTTCCAAAAGCTAGTTCTTGCAGCAGTCTGTCTATCATCTGAATCACTGCCTAGCGCAATATCAGGACAACAGGCCAACCATTCAACAAAAACTAAGACACCAGGCAAGAAATAACTCGTCGAAGGATCACGCAGCTGCGTACACTTCTCTACTAGGTGTCCAATCAACTCAAAACTTGCTGTTACAGAGTTTCTGGCAGGTTCCACACGTTGTACAATTTCTGCATATGACAGACCCTCTGTCTCTTTCTTTGAGTTGTGGACGCTAAATACAAGAACTGCCACCACTCTAACCATAAACAGAGCGGTTTCACTGGTGTCTTTCAGCTCTTCCAACACCCCAGAAGAAATCAGCTCGTGTAAGCTACTGCTAGTGGAGGCAAGAACATCTAAGAATGTCTCCATGCTGACAGAGAAAGATGATACACATTAGGCCCTACATGTTGTACCAAAGAGCCAGTAACAGAAAAGAATAACATAATTTCAGAAAAATTACCTTGTGCGGGTAAAAAGAATCCCATTAAGACGAACAAATCTGATGCAGAATGCCTTGAGCATCTCATTTGCAATAGTTACTTTATCCTTCTCAGGATCACTTACCAAGTTTGCATCTTTCGATGAAATATTTTCGCCTTTACCTCCTCTTCCCTTACGAGTCAGCTTCTTAGATGAGTCTTTGGAAACTACAAGCAATTGGGCATAACTCTGACGATTCTGCTCAACCGTACAAAAAGAGAAAGATGCATTATATTTGGTACTAAAAAGATAGAAGGAAAATAGTTATTATGCCAAGTCACTAGCATAATTACAACCAAGATATTCGTTAGCTAACCTTTTCAAAAGCAACTATCAAGTTATCACGGGCAGTTGGGAAAGGACTCTCCGCAGCCAAACTACGGAAATAACGATATGTTGCTGTCAACTCATCCCCAGAATAAGAAGCAGTTATCGCAAGCTGAAACATTTAAGTCAATACAATCAGACAAATTTTATTACATACCTGTACCTAAGCAAAATAAAAAAAAAAAACACGAGAAAGAGGGAAGAATAGGGAATAACCTGATGATGTGGATTTCCGCTGGCTGGCAAGAGGGAAACTGCTTGCAAATAGTAACTTGAAGCAGCAGCATACTCTCGGTTCTTGGAATCACCCTCCCCAAACACTCCTTTGTACCGAGCCAGGTCACCCAGGTATATTAAGCAACGATGACAAGATACAGCGGCTCTTTTAACTTCTTCTTTCTTTTTTGCATCCTTATCCGCCAAATTTTGACAATCTTGATCCTCCGAGAAATAGCCCAAGGGAAGGCCATACTTTGATCTAATTTTCAAGATCATGTCATGGTAAAACCCAGACGCCTCTGAAAGGAATTGTCTGAACTGCAGCTTGAGTTTTGCAATTCGGTCGGGTTTGGAGGCACCCTTGGCATTTGGTGCTGCACTCGAGCTACTAGAAAGCAAGGCAGCATTGATGTGCGATCTAAAATCTTCAATGCGTTTGTAATGCAACTGCCAAAGATGAAATTCTACGCTGTGCTGCTCAGCAAATGTATGATCTTCGAGAATTATTGCTTCGAAATTCTCACGAATTTGGTGCCAGAGATTTGGATCAAAAGGAACTCGAGCCTGAGCAGCCTTCCAACGCTTTTTTTCTAACTCAAGAGTCTGCAAAGTAAGCATCTATTGTCAAGGTAATGTAAAGAAGAATTCGCAAAGATATAGGCTTATATAACAATAACAAAACAAACTAAGTTGTAGCCTCAAAGACACATGTCAACATACTTTAAAGCAAGGAAAGAGAGGGAACCTGATCAAATATGGACTGAGCCCGCTCCCTTGGAGAGGAAGCAGTAGTTTTATCCATCTGCGAAGCCATCATCCATCAAAATGCGTCAAGGCTATTTCATACGTAACCTGCAATAAAGAAAAAACAAAAACTCAAACTCAGCATAGAAGCCTAAACCTATGCTTGTATCTTAATCTAAGCACACAACAAGACACATACATGATCTTATTATACGGAGCTTCGACAAATTCGTGCAGAGAGATAATGTACTCAAGTCAGAGTATGAAGAGGAAATCAAAGACCCTTGACCCAAAACACACAAAATTGCGACAGTGATCAAACCAAAGATACGAACAAAGAAATATTCCGATACAAAGAGTAAGAATCACCCAAAAGAAAAGAATCACCTCCTCATCCCCAGAAACCTAGCTTTTTCCCCATAATCAAAACTATTACCCACAAAAACGAAAAGCGAAATCAAGGAGAATCAGCATCGAATTGGAAAACGAAACAAACCCTCTTCCCCAAATTGAATCGTCATCAAAACCCAAAGATTAAAGCGGATTCATGAGAAATGATAAAAGAAAAGGGAAGAAAACTCACCGGAATATACCAGATCTGCGGATGCTTATGCGACCTGAAGCATCGGAAGAGGAAAAAAAAAAAGAAAAATCGGTAATCGGTGAGAGGAGAGAGAAGCTTAGGGTTTTTT
>OVAF01002163.1:0-17146 GCA_900406245.1 Odontarrhena argentea | reverse complement strand
TGACTTCTCCTTCTCATAATTCACCATTTATCGTGTGTCTCCCAAACCTTATTAACAATATCATTCTATATATAAAACAAAAATATAATATTTAGATTCTTGTCTTGTTTCTCCAAGTGTCAGCAAAGAGAAAGATACTCGTGACTCGTGATGTTGAAAATCGGTCGATGACGGTGAAATATAGTTGGAAAATCTCAACTACACATCCCACTCGATCAATATATATTAGTTTTGATTGCCCTCTAGTTTTATTGAGAGTTTATGTGCGTTTATGTTCTTACACTTCTTTCTCTCCGATGTTTTTGTGTTCTTACATTTTTCTCTGTTTCATACTAGAAGATTAGAGAGCTACATTGATCGATTCGATCAATGGTGAAGTTGACAAAGAGAATAGGAGGTTTGGTGCTTCGATTAGCAGCGCTCGGGGCTGCTCTTGCGGCTTTGATCGTAATGATCACTAGCCGCGAGAGAGCTTCTTTCTTCGCTGTCTCTATTGAAGCCAAGTACACTGACATGGCCGCCTTTAAGTATGTATAACAAATTTCTTCTCTATTAATTGTGTTTCTGTGTATGTTGTAATGTTTTACATATTTGCACGTAAATGTAAATAAATAGCTTACGAATCATGTGGTAACTAGATAAAACATTCTAATTAATTTGTAGGTATTTTGTGATCGCAAACGCAGTCGTGAGTGTTTATAGCTTTCTGGTTCTGTTTCTTCCCAAGGAGAGTTTGCTCTGGAAGTTCGTCGTCATCTTGGATTTGGTACCATTTTCTTTTTATCATTTTCCGATTCTCTTGCTTGCTTATTATTTTCTTAAAGTTCTTGATATTTCTCATTCAAGTATTTGACAAAAATTCTCTTAGTACTACTTTTTGGTCCAAATGATATTGATCATGTTACCCATATATTGATACGTCTCCATCTGAATTTTAATTCAAATCATAGGTAGTGTATATATAGCACTATATATAAAGGTGATTAATATATTATTATATTGGACTTTAGGTAACGAGCTCGAATCTAGAACTTGAATTTCTTATAGTTAGACGTTCAAAAAATTTGGTATACAAGATAGTCAGAAGAACAAATTATTGCAAACGCATATTTGTAGATAATTTTGTTTTTTTTTATAGAAAAAATACATGGTAAAAAAATTTGATCATGTTTTGGAGGAAATAAATAGATGAACTGTTTGGTAGTATATCTCTGCCTTATAGTTACAGGACTTTTATCGTTTGGTAGGTGAAGATTAGTTATAAGGAAAACAATGCGTATTTAATTTGTTGATACTGCTTTTTTTGTCACTAATTAACTAACCGTGATTAAGGTGATGACGATGCTGCTAACGTCAAGCTTATCGGCCGCATTAGCAGTGGCTCTAGTTGGGAAAAAAGGAAATGCAAACGCGGGTTGGCTTCCGATTTGCGGTCAAGTTCCAAAGTTCTGCGATCAGATCACCGGAGCTCTAATTGCTGGTTTCGTCGCACTCGTCCTTTACGTTTTCTTACTCTTATACTCTCTTCATTTTGTCCTCGATCCTTTTCTTCTCCAAAAATCTTGAATCTAACATTTCCTTTTCTTTTTTGCAATATCAATTAAAGTCTAGAGATCTATGACGTGGTTTGTGTCTATTATGTTTATCTATATGTTTCTTTAATTTTCCTCTGTCGAGATTTTTTTACTTCTGTAAAATTGTTACTCTTCTATCTAATTCCTTTTCTAATGGACTACATATATACAATTAAGAACACTAAAATATGCATTTACCAGTTAAGCTTTGCGCAATTTTATAATGTCTATTACTGCAAATTATTATAAACAGATGTCCAAAAACATGTGCATATATAAGAGCATATTTTTATGAACGGTTGATGTATAATTAGTTTTCTGTAACACTAGAATTAATGTAGATATGTATATCATATAATTTACGTGGGACATATATTGTTCTTTGTGCGTTTCCAAACTATCATAGTACCACAAACCGGCTTTTGAATGTGAAAGGAAAAAGAAAACTTTGAACTTTAATTTGTTTTCTTAATTCCAATTATGATGAGTTATATATAACACAAGCTTTTCATAATTCCTAAGGAGTAAGGACACAACACTTCTGATAAAGGACTGTGAATCGGTTTGCTTGTGTGTTTTGTCATGACTAGGCTGTGTGAGAGTAGCCGTTAAAGGCTTCGACGGTTTGAACTGATTTAGGGCAACGGTGTCGTTTGGTGTGCTGATTCTTTTTCTTTTATTTTCACAGCTGAAGTCTCTCTTTCGTTTAGAGGGTCTCTATGCTTTTAGAGATTAACTGAGACTTCATTTCTACTAGTAGAATATAAAATTACTATTACCAACATTGGTTTTTTTTTTTTTTTTTTGTCAACAACATTGGTTTTTTTATTTAATGAATAACTATAATTGGAAAATGAATTTCGATTTTTCAACATTTTTTTTTCTTAGGATAAAAAACACTTTAACGTCAATGTTGCTCTAAATTATTTGATAGTTAAATGTCTGATTTTTTAATTGCATGACGAGGCACATGCGACCATTTGTTATGTCAGAACAAAAGGAAGATTCCATCTTCCGGATTATAATCCCACATGCCTATTTTTAAAGACATACTTTACCAAATTATATAATCCCAAAGTTTAAATTTATTTTGTGTATATATTGTATAATAGTGGATGACTAGATACACTGGCTTGTTTTTTATTCACCGTTTGACCAGTCAGATCCAGAATAAATACATTACTTTTTAGCCAAATTAAATTCTAAACATTCCTCAATCTAACCTGTTGACTATACATCTGATTAGCGTGAAATAGTATATTATCCGAAATTTCATCATTTGAGATAAATTACAGATGAAAAATATTTCTAGTTATTGTTTTTTTTTTTCCTTAAAAAGTGATACAAAATTATTACTCTATCATATTTTTTATTATTCATCTTTCATTTATATTATTCTACTAATTCCTCCAATGCTTATAATTTAGACCCTTAGAAATATGAAATATTTCAAATGAGAATTGGTTTATGAACATCAGCAATTCTTTTTTTTTTTTTCATCTGATGAACATCAGCAATTCACAATCTACTATTTTATTTTACCTTGTACCCTTTTAATAAAAAACTATTATAATAAGAAAAAGGTTTTGAGTACGAAGGAGAGGGTCCATGTGTTTCTAAAAGAAAAGAAAAATAAGTTAATTAGGGTTTTTGTTTTAGGCGTCCAAAGACGACGTCGCACTTGCAGTTGATCGACCTCTTGTATTTGGGATTTAATTAATTACATAAAACGCTCCACTTGGATTAGCCCATAATTTAATTACATGAATGCGATTTCTATATGTCATGGAGCATTTGATTCGTCATCCAGGAGATTAGATTTCAAACCCCAGAAAATGAATAAGTCAATAAATAATGTAATTTTGAGATATTTTTAAAAGGTTTTAATATTGAAATTGTAATTAGAACTTGAGGAGGACGTGTTTGACTCTTTGTATATGACGATACGTGGCCTTAGCTTACGCGTTAATATTTGCAAGTAACCAACTAACCTAAGTGATTTTAGTAAATGCGGTAACTTTTGTCTTTTTTGTTTTTCACTTCTCAAATTTTATAATTATAAAACGACAATGTAACGTCTAAAGATGAATAAATTTGGTATTATTCTATTTATAATAAATTCCAATCTGTAAAGCACTAAATTCATATCGCACAAAATAAGTTCTCTCACATTTCAAACCAATAATGTCTTTATTTTATGCCTGACTTTTTTTTCTCTTCTTTTAACTTATCTCGTAAGGAACCGAGAAAGAAGTTGAAGATACCAAGATACAAAGAACTTTCCTAATAATTTAACAAAATATTCATCCAAAAATATTTGTTTTCTTTTACATAAAAATCAAAGTTTACTAAGTTAAGCACAAAAAATAATCTGACTCCAAATCTTGAACACCAATTTGGATCAAAATCTTCAAAATTTGTTAACACTCCCAAATTTTATGGACAGTTTCACTTGCATACATAGGAAATATTCCAAATCAAATGTTATTTACAAATTTAATTCACCATTACTTTATTGTAATGATGATCAGATAAGGTAAAAGGATCTTTGAGAAATTCAAATTATATTCAAAAGAAAAGAGAAAGAAAAAAGAGAAAAACTGAAACGCGGAAAGGAGGCAAAAAATCGTTTCGTCGTCGTCGTCTTTGTGTCGCCGTCTCGAGCTCTAATAGAGAAGAAACCTCGATTCAAATTCTCCATTTTAATTTGAATCAGTCAAGCTTTTCCTTCTCCACCAAAAATTTCCAAGATCTAACCACAAGCTAATATGAGCCTCCGCCACCGCACCGTCCCGTCTCAAACCGGGCGGCCGTTGGCGGCGGAAGCTGCCGGAATCGAAGAGGAGCCTTACAACATCATTCCCGTTAACAATCTCCTCGCTGACCATCCTTCTCTTCGTTTCCCTGAGGTTCGTGCCGCCGCTGCAGCTCTTAAAACCGTCGGAGACCTTCGCCGTCCGCCGTACGTTCAATGGCGTCCTCACTACGATCTCCTGGACTGGCTCGCTTTGTTCTTCGGTTTCCAGAAAGATAACGTTCGTAATCAACGAGAGCATATGGTTCTTCATCTCGCCAATGCTCAGATGCGTCTCACGCCTCCGCCGGATAATATCGACTCTCTTGATTCGGCTGTTGTTCGTAGGTTTAGGAGGAAGCTTCTCGGGAACTACACTAGCTGGTGTTCGTATCTGGGGAAGAAATCGAATATTTGGATCTCAGATCGGAACCCTGATTCACGACGGGAGCTTCTCTATGTTGGGCTTCATCTTCTCATCTGGGGTGAAGCAGCGAATCTCAGGTTTATGCCTGAGTGTATTTGTTACATCTTCCACAATATGGCTTCGGAGCTGAACAAGATTCTTGAGGATTGCCTTGATGAGAACACTGGTCAGCCTTATTTGCCTTCTATGTCTGGGGAAAATGCTTTTCTGATTGGTGTTGTGAAACCCATTTACGATACAATTCGAGCTGAGATTGATGAGAGCAAGAATGGGACAGAGCCGCATTGTAAGTGGAGGAACTATGATGATATCAACGAGTACTTCTGGACGGATAGATGTTTTAGTAAATTGAAATGGCCGCTTGATGGGGGAAGCAATTTCTTCAAGAGTAGAGGCAAGAGTGTTGGGAAAACGGGTTTTGTGGAGCGTAGGACGTTCTTCTACCTCTATAGGAGCTTTGATAGGCTTTGGGTGATGCTTGCTTTGTTCCTTCAAGCCGCCATTATAGTAGCTTGGGAGGAAAAGCCGCAAGACGCGAATGTGATATCGCAGCTTTGGAACGCCTTGAAGGCAACAGATGTTCAGGTGAGACTTTTGACTGTGTTCTTGACCTGGAGTGGTATGCGACTCCTGCAGGCTGTGCTGGACGCGGCTTCACAATATCCCCTCATTTCCAGAGAGACCAAACGGCTCTTTTTCAGAATGCTGATGAAGGTTGTAGCAGCCACAGTTTGGATCATAGCTTTCATAGTTCTTTACATAAACATTTGGAAGCAGAAGAGGCAAGACAGGCAGTGGTCCACGGCTGCGAAGAATAAAATATACCAATTCCTTTACGCTGTGGGGTTTTTCTTGGTCCCCGAAATTCTGGCTTTGGCTCTGTTTGTAATCCCCTGGATAAGAAACTTCCTGGAAGAGACCAATTGGAAAATATTTTTTGCTTTAACTTGGTGGTTTCAGGGGAAAAGCTATGTGGGTCGAGGTTTGAGAGAGGGTTTAATGGACAACATCAAGTACTCGCTTTTCTGGATTGTTGTCCTAGCAACAAAGTTCTTATTTAGCTACTTCCTGCAGGTGAAACCAATGATTAAACCCTCAAAGCTGCTGTGGAACTTAAAGGATGTAGACTATGAGTGGTACCAGATTTTTAAAGGAAGCAATAGGTTTTCTGTTGCATTGTTATGGTTGCCAGTTGTGTTGATATACCTGATGGATATCCAAATTTGGTATGCAATATATTCTTCAATTGTTGGTGCTGTTGTTGGGCTGTTTGATCATCTGGGGGAGATCAGGGACATGGAACAGCTTAGGCTGAGGTTTCAGTTCTTTGCTAGCGCAATTCAGTTCAACCTAATGCCTGAGGAACAACTCCTGAACGCTAGAGGCTTTGGTAACAAGTTCAAAGACGGTATTCATAGGTCAGTCAGCGGACGGATTCTACTGATATCTTAAAACAGTTTACTGTACAAAACTTTAATTTAATTCTGTGAAAGCAGATTCTCTGCCTTTAATTCAACTTTTCAGTGTTATAACCTCGAGGTCGTTTAATGTATGCAGATTGAAGCTAAGGTATGGATTTGGGCGGCCGTTTAAAAAACTGGAGTCTAATCAGGTCGAGGCCAACAAGTTTGCGTTGATCTGGAATGAGATAATCTTGGCTTTCAGAGAAGAAGATATAGTTTCTGATCGAGAAGTAGAGCTGCTGGAGCTGCCAAAGAATTCCTGGAATGTGAGGGTTATTCGCTGGCCATGTTTCTTATTGTGCAATGAGCTCTTGCTTGCTCTAAGCCAGGCCAAAGAGCTCACTGACGCTCCTGATAAATGGTTGTGGCACAAGATTTGCAAGAATGAGTACAGGCGTTGTGCTGTAGTTGAGGCATATGACAGTATTAAACACCTATTGCTCTCAATCATCAAAGTTGACACTGAAGAACATACAATAGTTACAGTTTTCTTTCAGATGATCGATCATTCAATTCAGTCAGAGCACTTTACCAAGACCTTCAAAGTGGACCTTCTGCCAAAGATTTACGAAACACTGCAAAAGTTGGTTGGGCTGATGAATGTTGAGAAACCGGATATTGGACGGGTGGTGAATGTTCTGCAGTCTCTTTATGAAATGGCGACACGACAGTTCTTTGTAGATAAGAAGACAACTGAAGAGCTATCTACTGAAGGGCTGACTCCTCGTGACCCAGCCTCAAAGCTGCTCTTTCAGAATGCTATTAGCCCTCCTGATACAAGCAATGAAGACTTCTACAGGCAAGTCAGGCGGTTACACACGATTCTCACTTCGAGGGATTCTATGCACAGCGTACCTGTGAATTTGGAGGCAAGACGGCGGATTGCTTTCTTCAGCAATTCACTTTTCATGAACATGCCTCATGCACCTCAGGTTGAGAAAATGATGGCTTTTAGTGTTCTGACACCATATTACAGCGAGGAAGTTGTATACAGCAAAGAACAGCTCCGAAATGAGACCGAGGATGGGATTTCAACTCTGTATTACCTGCAAACGATTTATGCTGACGAATGGAAAAATTTCAAGGAGCGGATGCATAGGGAAGGAATTAAGACAGACGGGGAGTTGTGGACTACCAAGCTGAGAGACCTCAGGCTTTGGGCTTCCTACAGAGGTCAGACTTTGGCACGTACAGTTCGGGGAATGATGTACTACTACCGGGCTCTTAAGATGCTTGCTTTTCTTGACTCTGCATCTGAAATGGACATTCGGGAGGGTGCTCAGGAGCTTGGTTCAATGAGGAGTTTGCCGGGAGAATTAGATGGTCGATTAGATGGGGTTGGCTCTGAAAACGGCCGAACTTCCCTTAGCAGAGCAAGTAGTTCTGTGAGTACACTGTATAAAGGCCATGAGTATGGGACTGCATTGATGAAATTCACATATGTTGTGGCGTGCCAGATCTATGGGTCTCAAAAAGCAAAGAAGGAGCCTCAGGCTGAAGAGATTCTGTATCTGATGAAGCAACACGAAGCCCTCCGTATTGCATATGTGGATGAGGTGCCTGCGGGCAGAGGAGAGACTGAGTATTACTCCGTTCTGGTGAAATACGATCACCGGTTGGAGAAGGAAGTGGAGATATTCCGCGTGAAGCTACCTGGTCCTGTGAAGCTGGGAGAAGGAAAGCCGGAGAACCAGAATCATGCAATGATTTTTACCCGAGGTGATGCTGTTCAGACCATTGATATGAACCAGGACAGCTATTTTGAGGAGGCTCTCAAAATGAGAAATTTGCTCCAGGAGTTCAGACATTATCACGGGATCAGAAAACCAACTATTCTTGGTGTCCGGGAGCATATCTTCACAGGCTCAGTCTCGTCTCTGGCCTGGTTCATGTCTGCTCAGGAGACAAGTTTTGTCACTCTTGGTCAGCGTGTTCTTGCAAACCCTCTGAAGGTCAGAATGCATTATGGTCACCCTGATGTGTTTGACAGATTCTGGTTCTTGAGTCGTGGCGGCATCAGCAAGGCTTCCAGGGTCATAAATATCAGTGAGGACATCTTCGCTGGGTTTAATTGCACATTGCGGGGTGGAAACGTCACCCACCACGAGTACATTCAGGTTGGGAAAGGTCCACTAGCTGGATATCTCTAACTAATTTATTGTGCTAGAACGATCCTAAATTTGTACCTTTGTTATGATCATGAAGCTTAAAGTTCCGTATCTTTTAATTCAATGAAATTTGCATAACTCTTTGTCTTTGTGCATGTATTCAGGTTGGGAAGGGTCGGGATGTTGGATTGAATCAGATATCAATGTTTGAAGCTAAGGTAGCCAGTGGGAATGGAGAGCAGGTTCTTAGTCGAGATGTGTATCGACTCGGTCACAGACTCGATTTCTTCAGAATGTTATCATTTTTTTACACAACGGTCGGTTTTTTCTTCAACACAATGATGGTCATTCTTACTGTATACGCATTCCTTTGGGGACGGCTTTATTTGGCTCTGAGCGGAGTTGAGAAGTCTGCTCTTGCAGACAGTACCGACAGCAATGCGGCGCTTGGGGTGATCTTGAACCAGCAGTTCATAATACAGCTAGGTCTGTTCACAGCTCTGCCAATGGTTGTTGAATGGTCTCTCGAGGAGGGTTTCCTTCTAGCGATATGGAATTTCATTCGAATGCAGATTCAGCTTTCATCCGTCTTCTACACATTCTCAATGGGAACCAGAGCTCACTATTTTGGCCGAACCATTCTCCATGGTGGAGCAAAGTATAGAGCTACTGGACGTGGATTTGTTGTTGAGCACAAGGGATTCACTGAGAACTACCGGCTTTATGCACGCAGTCACTTCGTGAAGGCCATTGAGCTTGGGCTGATCCTCATAGTATATGCTTCTCACAGTCCGATTGCCAAAAACTCGTTGATCTACATAGCCATGACTATAACCAGCTGGTTCCTCGTGCTTTCATGGATCTTGGCTCCTTTTGTGTTCAACCCATCAGGATTCGACTGGCTTAAGACTGTCTACGACTTTGAAGATTTCATGAACTGGATTTGGTACCAAGGCAGACTATCAACAAAATCCGAACAAAGCTGGGAAAAATGGTGGGAAGAGGAACAAGACCACTTGAGAAACACCGGCAAAGCAGGAAAAATTGTAGAGATCATCTTGGACCTCCGATTTTTCTTCTTCCAGTATGGGATTGTATACCAGCTCAAAATTGCAAGTGGATCCAAAAGCCCTTGGGTCTACTTGCTATCATGGTTATGCATCTTAGCAGTGTTTGCAGTTTTCCTAGTGATCCAGTATGCTCGTGACAAGTACTCTGCAAAAGCTCACATACGGTACAGGCTGGTCCAGTTCCTCCTGATTGTGCTTGGTATTCTTGTGATTGTTGCTCTGCTCGAGTTCACGCATTTCAGCTTCATTGATATATTCACAAGTCTTCTTGCATTCATCCCAACCGGCTGGGGGATCCTGCTGATCGCACAGGCTTCAAAGGGTTTGCTGAAGAAATCCAGGGTTCTCTGGAACGCTGTTGTCTCTGTTGCTCGCATATATGACATAATGTTTGGGATAGTCATCATGGTCCCTGTAGCGACCATGTCGTGGATGCCCGGGTTTCAGTCGATGCAGACGAGGATCTTATTCAATGAAGCTTTTAGTAGAGGACTTCGCATCATGCAGATTGTCACTGGGAAGAAATCAAAAGGCGATGTCTAAGTTAAAAGTAAAATCTCTTGACCTCAACATCCTTATGTTTGTTTGCTTTAATCCTAAACTCCACACCAATGCAAGCTTTTAACTTGTGTAGGTCTTAAAGTAAATGGTAGTTTAAAGTTGGTTTGCACGGCGATGGAATTGATTGGAGGTTAGTTCTCTCAAAACATCCAAATCCGAGTCCCACATCATTGTTTAAAGAAAAACTCTTAACACCCATGATTTGTCTGTCTTAAACAGGTTTTTGGAGAGGAATGGGAAGTTGGTTTATTCGGTTAGATTGATTAGTTTTAGATACATATTTGTCAGTGTGTGTGTGGAGAACTCAGATTCTTGTATGGTTAGCATTTTGTGTAGTAGGCTTTTGTGTAATTTGTTCTCTTTCTCTCATTGTAGAGCTAGAGCTTTAGAGCATTTTTAGTCTATTATTTAATGCCACTTGCAGAGCTTTTATTCACATTTCACATCTCTTCTTCTAATTAATCCATATTCACTCACTAGTTATGATCTGATTGTTATTTTATTGGAACTATCTGAAGTCCAAGTTTTTGTTTAGCATTGTTTATAAATTATTGGACCACATGGCTACTCTTTCCATTGGGATCCTGAGTAATACAAAAAAAAGAGTGCAACTATAGGAAAAGAACAGAAAAAATACAAACGGGAAAGCAATAAAAGCCACGTGTCAACAAATCGTCGAGGACACGACGTGTTTGTGTTGTGTGGAAGATTTATCAATTAGCAAGAAAACAGAGACTGATAACGGGAAAAATTAATAATGATTAATAAATTCAACTACTTCTGTGCCATCATCATCTTATTCGTCTCTTTTGATTCATCTTATCATTTTAAAATTAGTCAATCACTCACAGAAAGCTACTAGGTCCTTCGATCTAGATTTTCTTCTCATTGGAGAGAAATGGAAGATCCTTTGATTGGTGGAGAGAATCGTCGTGGTGGTGGTGGTACGGATCGGATCGTCCGTCGATCAGAAGCTATCACTCATGGTACCACGTTTCAGAAAGCTGCTGCTCTCGTCGATCTGGTTCTCTCCATCTCTTACGCCTTAATTTCGTTCGTTTAACCTCTGGTTCTTTCTTTCTATGTATGGACTGAGTCAGTGTCAAATGTTAAATCGTTTGATTCTGAATGAAGTTAGCTTAGCATTGTATGTTTGAAACTGGGAATTGGAATATATGATTGTTTCGTTGTTGTGAGGGTTTTGTATCTGAAACGTTTGTGTTATTTTTAACTGAAGAGAGATGTTCTTAGTCTTTTTGTTATTTTGGGAACTTTTAATTTGACTATGATATGTGGTTTCTTAGGCTGAAGATGGTATTGGACTTCCTGAGCAAATTCTTGATCAGTCGAGTTTTGGAGAGGCTGCAAAGTACTACTTCATCTTCACTCGTTTGGATTTGATCTGGTCGCTCAACTATTTCGCTCTGATTTTGATTAACTTCTTTGAGGTCAGGACATTTTTTGGTGTACACCAACCTTGCATTAAAGCTTTGAAAAATCACCTCTGGATACTTTAATGTTCTTCTTGTCTGCCTTTTGCAGCAACCACTGTGGTGTGAAAAAGGGCCTACACCGTCTTGCAAAGACAGAGATTACTATTACCTGGGGGAGTTACCGTACTTGACAAATCTGGAATCTGTTATCTTTGAGGCAAGTAGTGGACTTCAGTCTGGTTGGCCTTTGAATTCTATATTTAGCTCATATGGGTACACAAGATACACATTCCATCCACTTAAAAAGTTCAAATCTTAGAATTGTCTTACTTTTAGTTTCTTTGTGATGCCTTGAGTATTTGTTCAAGACTAGTTTATCTCGTTTAATTAGTTGTTAAGGACTTAACACCAACATACATGTCTTATCTTGGATATGTTTATTATTAGGAATTTAGGACTGGCCAAGGGCCTTTCTCTGCTGAAGTAATAATATTTTCCGCTTTCCAAATAGGTGACTACCCTGGTTATACTCCTTGTGCATACTTTCTTTCCGATATCCTATGAAGGGTCCCGAATCTTTTGGACAAGTCGACTGAACCTAGTGAAGGTACTTCCCTATAACCTCTTCGCATTTTCTTGCGTCCTTTTGTTGAAAGTAGTACAGAATGTAAGATTTAATTTCACATTTCTTCACACGATAATTTATTGCTTCTTAATTTCAGGTTGCTTGCGTTGTAATTTTGATTATTGATGTGCTGGTTGACATTCTGTACCTGTCTCCGCTGGCTTTTGATTTTCTTCCTTTTAGAAGTGCCCCATATGTGAGAGTGATTATATTCATCCTCAGCATAAGGTATCGATGGATTTATCTTCTTTTCTATCCCACTTGTTTCATTGCAAATACGTGGATCACATGTTTTGACATCTACAGGCAAAGAGTTGAAAAGATTTTGTCATTTATAGTAAAAGTGCACGGGCAATTTTGTCCCCTACTTGTCCAGTTTCTCTCCTGCTTAATCATAGCTCCATTCAATCCCTTAAATTGTGTTTCTTTAAATTTCTGTATAGGGAACTTCGAGATAGCCTCATCCTTCTGTCTGGAATGCTTGGCACATATTTGAATATCTTGGTCAGTGGCCTTCACAATTACTTTTGACTTCCAGATTGATAATAAACTTGTCATCCTGTGCTCAACTCCTTGAATATATCCACAGGCCTTGTGGATGTTGTTCCTTCTGTTTGCCAGTTGGATTGCTTTTGTTATGTTTGAGGACACACAACAAGGGCTCACGATCTTCACTTCTTATGGTACAACTCTTTATCAGATGTTTATTTTGTTCACGACATCCAACAATCCTGATGTTTGGATTCCTGCATACAAGTAAGTATTTGGAAGAAGTCCATTTGCGTTTCAGTTTGCCTGTATTGAGTTGCATCCAGTAATTTGGACAACCCATGTGTTCTGTTTTTTAAGGTCTACACGCTGGTCCTCGTTGTTCTTCGTGCTCTACGTGCTAATTGGTGTCTACTTTGTCACGAACTTGATTCTTGCCGTTGTTTATGACAGTTTAAAAGAACAGGTTGACTACAAAGTTGATGCGTGTATGGTTCTTATATCAAACTTTAAAACGAAAGTATTAACATGTTTTCACACTGTGTGTCATATCTGTTCTTTTTGCAGCTCGCAAAGCAAGTATCTGGAATGGATCAAATGAAGAGAAGAATGCTGGAGAAAGCCTTTGGTCTTATAGACACAGACGTAAGTTCATCCACGCAGAATTCTTAAATTCAGTCCTAGTGATATACGGGGAAGGTCCTTGTGGGCCAAAAGGTTCATGGAATAGAGTCTTTGTGTACTTAACCACGTTTCTGAGCTTCGCTCTTTATCTCATGTTTTAACAGAAAAATGGGACGATTGATAAGGACCAATGCATTAAGCTCTTTGAACAGCTGACTAATTACAGGTATGTTGCCTTGATCTTTCGCATTTTAATATGTTTTCCATGTATCAAAAGATATATGTATATATGGCATTTATATACATATATCTTGTCAACTTCAGAGACCTGATATGCATTGCTTTGTCCTTATATTCAGGACTTTGCCGAAGATATCAAAAGAAGAATTTGGATTGATCTTTGATGAGCTTGATGATACTCGTGACTTTAAGGTAAAAAATCAAGGAAGAAACTCTTTGGTGGCACAGATGATCAGGAGATACACCTTAAAGATTACAATCCACATTAAAATTCCATTCATAACAGTTGATTTTTTCCTTTTGAGCAGATAAACAAGGATGAGTTCGCTGATCTTTGCCAGGCCATTGCTCTACGATTCCAGAAGGAGGAAGTAGTAAGTCTACATATATTTTATTTCCTCTTCTTTCATTATTTACTTACCTCCACTTTATGTTTACTTTAACGATCCTCTGTGTTTTCATTGCAGCCATCTCTCTTTGAACATTTCCCACAAATTTACCATTCGGCCTTATCACAACAGCTGAGAGCCTTTGTCAGAAGCCCAAACTTTGGCTACGCTATTTCTTTCATCCTTGTTCTGAATTTTATTGCTGTCGTTGTTGAAACAACGGTATATCTTGTCCCCATAAAGTGTATTTCCTTTACATGCAATTCTTATTTTTTCCATAAGCCATATAATAGGCCTTTCTATGCAGCTCGATATCGAAGAAAGTTCGGCTCAGAAGCCCTGGCAGGTTGCCGAGTTTGTCTTTGGTAAGAACATGAATTTGTTACCACTACCTCCTCTCCTCCATATATATTTTAAGTTATGGAAAGTGTGTACCTATGCCACTGTTAATAAATGTTAAGCTACTTATTGTGTTTTTAGTCTTGCCATCTTTAATAGATTATAAATTAAATCATTTTTTGTTGTTTCGTGTTTCACAGGTTGGATATATGTGATGGAGATGGCTCTGAAGATTTATTCATATGGGTTTGAGAATTATTGGAGAGATGGTTCAAATCGGTTTGATTTTCTAGTAACTTGGGTCATAGGTAAAACGCTTGAATTGGACAGCACATCTCATTATACTATTTGAGTGATTGATGGCCAGGCTATGTAATTGGTAATCTTTGTATGCGCAGTTATTGGGGAAACAGCTACATTCGTAATGCCGGATGAGAACACTTTTTTCTCGAACGGAGAATGGTGAGGAATTACTATTACACGTCTGTTACTATAGTTGCCTTTTGTACATTTCTACAAATTATTGACTCTGCTTATATTCCGTCATTGACAGGATCCGGTACCTTCTCCTCGCAAGAATGTTAAGACTAATAAGACTCCTAATGCACGTCCAACAATACCGAGCATTTATTGCGACTTTCATAACTCTTATTCCAAGTCTGATGCCATATTTAGGGACCATTTTCTGCGTTCTGTGCATCTACTGCTCTATTGGTGTGCAGGTAATCAGACTTCTTCTGAATTTTCATGCTTGCATATGTCAAAAGCCTTGGTCCTTTTCTTCTTTCTTACTTCAACAAAACCTCTGAAATGGTCCATCTCCTGATTCCGGTGATGGTACCATTTAACAGCCACTTTCATGTGTTTCCCCTGTCTTTAGATAAAACGTTCTTCGTTTCATTTGTTCATAGGTGTTTGGCGGGCTTGTCAATGCTGGGAACAAACAACTCTTCAAAACTGGGTTGGCTGAGGATGAGTATCCTTTTTTGGTTTTACTAAAACCGGTGTATGCGCCCAACATGTCTATCTCGGAAGATATTTAACAATAGATCCATTATATGATGTTTCTTAACCGAAAATCTCAGCTATCTATTGTTCAACTTCAATGACTATCCCAGTGGAATGGTCACTCTCTTTAATCTGCTTGTGATGGGTAACTGGCAAGTCTGGATGGAGGTATTTCCTCTGCTATTTCCGATTTTAGACTCCTCATAATTCCAACAAGAAGCTCCCTTCTTAATGACAGTAATTAACTATGGCGCAATACTCTTAACTACTCTTAATGTTGTATTCTTCAGAGCTACAAAGATTTGACGGGGACTTGGTGGAGCATTACGTATTTTGTCAGTTTCTACATCATCACGGTCCTGCTTCTGTTGAATTTGGTTAGTTTCACCTGACACTAAATTGGTTGAAAAAAAACCCAACTTCCCTTCTTAGATCTGACTAAACTGTGCTTGTGTGTTTCAGATTGTTGCTTTTGTCTTGGAGGCGTTCTTTACTGAGCTGGATCTTGAGGAAGAAGAAAAATGTCAAGGACAGGTTAGTTATTACGTATTACTCTATTTTCATTTTTTTAGATTTGCCATAGATTACAAAGACATGAATAGATAGTTTGGTGATCGCAAAGGTGTAGCAAAACCGTTGATTAGTGTATATTCGAATTCTGGATTTAACCGGATGTTTTCTTCCGACTGCTATTGTCGCAGGATTCTCAAGAAAGAAGAAACCGGAGTCGATCTTCAGGGTGAGTTATAGAGATCCAGTCTTGATTTCGTTTTGAATTTCACAGTAGAGTTTTTTAAAAAAATATCTGAAGCTTTTTTCTTGTTGTTGTGTTGTGAAAAAGGTCGAAGTCTCGGAGTCAAAGAGTTGATACACTTCTCCATCACATGTTGGGTAATGAACTCAGCAAACCAGAGTGTTCTACTACTACTAACACAGAATGACATGAAAATCTTTTGTTAATTATAAATCATAATTATATTTTTCGTCTTGCGAGTCTTGGAAGCTTTATTGATTCTATACAGAGAGCAATAGAATCTAGAAGATATCTTTGGTTTTCGTATTGAGTGAAGATCTTATTGTAAAAAACCATTGTTTTGTGGCTTTGTAGTGTTTGTTTTGTATACAGTATGAGTGTCCATTTCTCTGACTTTAGTTTTATTTTAATTTAACTGATATTAAACCCAAAAGAACAAGATACCGAAAAAGAACAGTTCGTGTAGGAGAATTATATTTACCCAATATTTGGAATTATCTCATTTTCAACTCCAACACCGTTATTTATAAAAATATTCCTTAAACTTTAAATTATTTCATTTTTATACATAAATTAACCTTTAACAATATTGAAACTGTCATTCACTACCAATATACGCATCCATAAACAAAATATATATTCCACTTATGTGATCAATGTTATATATTTATCAACATAAAACCAAAAATAAAGAAAATGTCATAACTAGATGTAAATTCTCTCAAATACCATTTCTTATGAATCATTTTTCAAAACTACCATTTTCTTTTTTTCAAAAATACCACTTTTTAGGATTTAAATTGTGTTTTGGGTTCTATGGTTTAAATTTTATGGTTAAAACTTTATAGGGTTAGGGTTTAATGTTTAAGATTTTGGGGTTTAAATTTTAGGGATTTTAGAGTCATATTTAGGGTTTAGTTTTGAAGGATTTAAGTGAATTAAGGTGGTATTTAAGAAACTTTTTGAGAAAATGGTGGTATTTTTAGGATTCTTCCTTTATTTTTTTCAATTTTCCAAAATTCTTTGTTTTATTTACGAATTTTNTGGGTGCAGTTTATTTTCCAAGTGAGGTCTGACTATTTTAAATTTTTTTTTTTTTGAACGAGACTGTTTAATTAAGGGGGGGGTTATTGGGGATGTAATTTTTAAAGATTTCTAGAATTTATAGATTCTATGGTTATTGGTTCATGGTTTTCTAAATTTTTAATTAAATCCAATGTTATTGGTTTCAAGATTTAAAAATCCCTC
>OVAF01002162.1:5797-17146 GCA_900406245.1 Odontarrhena argentea | reverse complement strand
CTTCTCTTTTTTTTTTTTTTTTTTTTTTTCCTCAAGAAACCAAAAAAATAAGAGTTTCTGTTTTCTTTCTTTAGAGAAATCCAAGTCACAAAGATTAGGGTTTTTGTGAGCTCATATATATATCAAAATGGGTAGATGTGGAAGAAGCAACGACGGAGGAGTTGGGGGTGTTAGACCGTACGTTCGGTCTCCGGTTCCTCGTCTGAGATGGACGCCTGAGCTTCATCGGAGCTTCGTTAACGCCGTTGAGTTGCTCGGTGGTCAATACAGTAAGTCTCTCTAACCAAGTTTTGTATAACTTTAATTATTTTTTAATAAGTCTAAATATTTTTTTCTCTCTTTTTTTTTTATTCTCTAATATCTTAAAAGTTTGGATTTGTTTTTTACGTTTTGTTTTCAGAATCTTGAAATTTTGTGTGTAGTATATTCATCTTCGTGTTCTTGGTTTTAATGGTTTGTATCTTTGTGGGNCTTTGTGGGTATATGAATGAAACAGGAGCAACTCCAAAACTTGTTCTTAAGATAATGGATGTGAAGGGACTAACCATTTCACACGTCAAGAGCCATCTCCAGGTCAAATAAAATTACAAAAAATATTTCTTTTTTTCTAATAATTATTGTCTTGTTTCTCTTTATTCGTGTACAAAAAATTGATCACACTACTTTCTTCAGTATAATTTTGTAGTAATTTTAATTACTAAAACGTTTTTTCTTTGGTTTTGTATCATACTATAGATGTATAGAGGATCCAGACTTACTCTACTTGGTAAACCAGGTAACAATTTATTTTGTTAAATGAGGAAAATATTAAATTACACTTTATGACATCATAATATCAAGATTAGGACAGTTATTTTCGAATTCCCGCCATTCACCATTAGAATAAATTGAAGTCGCACTAGACCATTGTTCATAAATACACATACTGAAATAATAAAACAAGAAAAAAGAATTTCGATATAGCTTTATAGGTGAAGTATTTATTAGAACAAGAAAAAAAAGAATTTGGTTATATAGCCTTGTAGGTAAGTAACTAGGTGATTCTTTTTATTAAATGAAAAAAAAATTAAAGAGTGAAGAGAATATTCATCATGGTCGTCACTAAATAATACTCCCTCTGTTTCATTATATAAGGGGTTTGAGATAAAAGCGCGTTGTTTAAGAAACATTTTTTAAAAGCAAAATATCATTTAATAATTAGTTGAAAATTTAATTTAACCAATCAGATTGAAGACTGCATAATTCAAAGGGTCAAAAGTATAAACAAGCATTAAATATCTGCATTGAGATTAGTAAAACACCTTATAAAATGAAACAAATAAAAACTTCTAAAACCCCTTATATAATGAAACAGAGGGAGTATTGATTTATGTATTTTGTTTTTGGGGGACAGAAGAGAGTTCTTCATCATCTTCGAGAAGAAGAAGAAGACAAGACAATGAAGAAGATCATCTTCATGACAACTTGTCTGTACACGCAAGGAATGATTGTCTTTTGGGTTTTCACTCTTTTAACTTTAGGTAATAGTATTTTTAATTTTTACTTTTGGGAAAAAAATGGAAAGGGAATATTAATTTGTTTCTGACAACTTCTTTTAATTTTATTCGTGGAAAATAGGTATATGTTATCATATAGTTTTGTTTGGATATGAATTGTCTGAATAAATTTTTATTTGACTTTTTTATTTTTTTGTTGGGGGAAAGAAGAGAGCAGACTTGTTCAGCGAATGATAATGATGACTTTCTTAACATCATGAACATGGAGAGAACGAAGACATTTGCAGGCAATGGCGAGTCCATCAAATTTCAGTCTCATCACTTTCTCCAGGTAATAAATATTTGAATCTATATTTTCTTTTGCTTAAAATAGCCGTTACGAAAGGTTACATCAATAGTAACTATATTTAAGACTCTGATCAAACACTAATTAACCCACTGAACATTGTTATGTGTCATCATCTCTAGGCTAGGCTTGGGGCTGTGTACTTACTGATAACTTTGTTATATAGATTTAATTATCCATAAATTCTTTAGTACTAGTAAGAACTAGTAAACTTGATTTGTATACTAACTTATTGTATATAAATGGATAAAAATGGATTTTATAGAATTTGGCAGATTTATTACAACTACCCAAGTCATATGTTTTTGTGGACAATCTAAAAATTGTATTGACCAATATTGCAAATCAATCAATTTCCTCGAATCCTCAAATAGTATGGCCTAGTCTATCAGAAACTCTAGAAACAAAATCACAGTAGTCTCATTTTTCTGATGTTTTCACATAAAAAAAAGAAGAGAGATCAATATTCAATTGTTGACAATTCCAACTGTGTGAATCAACCTAATCGTAATATTTTTAATTTAGTTATATTCTAATGTTTAATACATAGCCATATTACGTAGTTGTCAAAGTTGATATATGATTTGCTCTATAATAGCGTGAAGGTTAATCTTTTATTTTATTTTCTTGAGACTTATGGTATCACCAAACATGATTTTTAAAAAAAATTAGGACTTATCAAAAACTAACCTAGAGCTTATGTCTTTTGGTGAACTTAGGCTCAAGGCACAAAGAACAACAACAATTGGGAAAACACATGGCGAGAGAACGAAAACGAAGAAGAAGAGGAGTTATCACTGTCACTATCGTTGAACCATCCTCACAATAATCAACAACGTTGGAGAAGCAATGCATCATCATCATTAAGTGAAACCAGTGAAGCAGTCTCGTCTCCTCCATTCATGTCATCAAGAGATTGTTTTGCTTCTTCTAACATTGATCTTAACCTTAATCTCTCCTTTTCTCTACTCCGTAGCTAAACAAAATGCCTGGTTGTCTCGTTTGTTTCTTTAATCCTTAGTGTAGTGAAACATTCACATTTCTTTTGAACAATCTCCTTAAAAACTCGTAATCCTTTATCTAGGCTTCTAGATTTTTATTTTTACTTTTGACTTTGTGTAATGGTGATGATTTTGATTAGTTTTCACAATTAACATCAGCCAATCGTATGGCGTTGGTCAAAAATGAGTTATGTTTGTTGTAGTCTATAGTTTTGCTTTAGAGAAATAATGACCTGAGAAATGTCTTTAACTGAAGCCTCCAATTAAAACGCTGCGTATACCGTAAAAGAAACCTCTAAACGCTGCGTTTTTGTGCGAAGTGGAAGGAAAAAAATGTTATTAAACGCTGAGTTTCGATATTATTTTAAACGCTGCGTTTTGAAGGTGTATTTATGTGCGCATTAAAAATTGTAACCGTTTTTGTGCGGAAAAAATGAAAAATGAAAATAAAATATTCAGGGGTAGTGACGATGGTCGGTGGTGATGAATCTATCGCACCGTGTCGGTCCCAGATCCCACACGGCGAGGCTCGGCCCTTCTTCCTCCGTTAATTATCCCTTCGCCGCAAACTCCGGCGAAATGTCCCCGGCATCGATTACGGTGCGGCGAGCTGCTCCTTTTCTCGCCGCCATTTTCATCTCTTGCTTCGTTCTCTACCGAGCCGCTGATTCCTTGTCTTTCCTCCCTCGCCTTGTACCTTCCTTCGATTTCGCTTCTTATTTCGTCAGTTTCCTCTTCTCTATCTTCAATTTTCATCACGAATATGATTTATTGTAGAAATTACGAGATTTAGGGATCGTTTTTTGAATTTCGCATGTTAATTGTTCTTAGATTTTTTATTTTGATGAGTTTTGGGACCAATGGATCGAGTAGAATATATTTGCTGGTTTCTATTGTTGTTGAATTTGCTTGGTGAAATGTATCTAAAATGGTGGATTTGGTTTTGATGATAGCAGAATGAGGAACTTAGCCTTGAAGATGTTCTGCGGAATGCTGCAACGAGAGATGGGACAGTGATTCTGACAACTTTGAATGCGGCTTGGGCAGCTCCAGGTTCTGTTATCGATCTCTTCTTCGAGAGTTTTAGAATCGGGGAAGGAACAAATAAACTCCTGGATCATTTGGTGATTGTTGCACTGGATGCTAAGGCGTATTCCCGTTGCTTAGAGTTGCATAAGCATTGCTTTAGTCTCGAGACGGAAGGAGTTGATTTCTCCCAAGAAGCGTATTTTATGACTCGGTCTTACTTGAAGATGATGTGGAGAAGGATTGATCTCTTGCGGTCTGTTCTCGAAATGGGATACAACTTTGTTTTCACGGTAAATTTCTCGCATCTTCTCTTTGTGGTAGGTACTAGCATTGAGTGACATTAGGGAATTTATAAAAGACTTGTGTAGAAAAAGCTCAGTGTTCTCTATCTATCAAGTGATCGGTTCATTGGTTTTACTTTTCTCCAGGATGTTGATGTGATGTGGTTCAGGAACCCGTTTCCACGGTTTTACAGGTACGGGGATTTCCAGATTGCGTGCGATCATTATCTCGGATATTCATATGACCTGAATAATAGACCAAATGGAGGATTTAACTTTGTACGTTCCAACAATCGAACAATTCTCTTCTATAAATACTGGTATGCTTCAAGACTGAGATACCCGGGATATCACGATCAAGATGTTCTCAACTTTCTAAAATCAGAACCATTTGTCTTCCGGATTGGGTTAAAGATGAGGTTCTTGAACACGGCTTATTTTGGCGGTTTATGTGAGCCTAGCAGGGATATGAACTTGGTTCGCACAATGCATGCCAATTGCTGTTACGGTATGGAAAGTAAACTTCACGATCTCAGAATCATGCTGCAAGATTGGAAAGATTTCATGTCTTTACCACATCATCTGAAACAATCCTCCGGTTTCTCCTGGAAAGTCCCTCAGAACTGCAGGTATGTTCCACTTCGTTTAAAATGATTTTCGTTTTGAACTCTCTGTGGTTTTACAATGAATGTTAACAGTCGCTATCATGGACGGGTTTTTTCAGTCTTGATTCTCTTCGACGTTATGATGAATCCGTGGATGACGAAGAGAGTGATCCACCAGAAGATGAATCTCAAGAGTGATGAGTGTGGAGACTCTTTGTATATATTATTTAAGAATTTGTCAAGAAAGAAAGAAGAAAATGGAATTTTTGAAGAGAAAACACGAGCTGGCAGAACAATCTGCAGTTTTAGTGATAATTTTGAAAACTCAATCGAAACAAGTTTATACTATAATTTGATGACAGGCCAAAATTAGAGTTGCTCTCGTAAATTTGTCATCTTTCATTACATATATGTATATGTATATATATATGAATGTATTTGGTTCTTGCTCATGGTTTGTTATTCTTTGGGTTTTAAAGTAACAACTTACAAGCTGAAGAAAAGTGACAAATGACAAAAATCGATTATTTGGCGTAAAGAGAATTGGACCTCGTTAAATTTTATGTTTTATAGTTGAGTTCGTCTACTACAGGTTTTTTGTGTTACATACTTGATACTACAACCAAGAGCCTACTAATTAGCCAGCCATCTGTATTATGGGGTGGGCTAACCAGTTGGGCTGGGCCTCTTAAAGGCTTTTATTTCTCTTCAAATTAAGAAAACAAAATATAAAAAAAAAAACAAATTGGCTTGCAAGTGATAAATTGTCAAAAATCCGAAGTATAAATTTGAGAAAGTGATGACAGTCCACTGACATTCACAAGTTTATCAAGAATGAAACTATCATCTTATTCTCTACAATGGAATTTTCAAAGTTAAATGGACAAGCTCATTAGTACTCAAAATTTTCCTTTTTGAAAAATCATCAAACTTTGAACTTTCTTTTTGTTTTCTTGTACAAATCAGAGATTTTAATGAAAGTGATAGCTCTATCTCTAGACAAAAAAATTGGCCACTAACGGATATATATGTATCTATGTGAAGTATGCCACAAAGTCTTTTATGAGAGCAGAACCTTTAGTTCTCGTATGTGTATATATATTTGCATTAGTTTATGCTAGAACTGTTAGAATTTGTTCTGATTAAAACCTTAATATTTTTAAAAAGATAATTAATGGATGAAAATTATGTGTGTGTGCATGTGTTAGATAGATAGGAAAGGTTAGATAAATGGACGGAAATAGAAATGAATAAAAGCCTATTTAAAAGCTAGTTGCATTTAATAAAAAGTCAAGGCGTTTCTGAAAAGTTCATTCAATACATCCTCGAGTTGCATTTATGAGTCCAGGATTCTCTCAAGTATGTATTATTGTAAATATATTCGTTTGGACAATTATTCGCTCTGTTTTTGTGAAACTTTTCTCGCCTACCTAGCTTGGATTAGTCTACTAATTTTTTTTTTGTTTGTTTGTATATATGCAGGGGCGGATCTAAAGAGGAGAAGTGGGGTGCACTTGCACCGGATGAATTTAAAATTTTTTGTATTTTACCATGGACAATAATTGCTAAAGTGTCAAGGTGGTTAAGAGTGCACCTTATAATCCTCTAGGTGAAGGGTTCGAAACTGCCTTATGCAACTTTTTGCACCGGATTAAAAATAGACTTGGATCCGCCACTGTATATATGTATTCATATAGGCCCTCGTCTTAGTTGACAAAAAGAGACCCTTGTCAATTTGATGACTATACCAAACCATATATTACTCAGATTGTATGATAACTCATTTTTTTTTTTTTTTTGAATTTCTAATTCATGGCCTCATAAATATCTATATATACTCACTAATTTTGATATATACAATTCCGAATATGATAATGTTATTTACCTTTAATTCTTGGATCTAAGTGTTTTAGTAATTGACAAAAAGAAAAACACCTTGGGACTTTTTTGGTTTGTCACATTGAGCAGTGAACAAGTTAAAAGAGTAAAAACATAATTTTTAGTCTGTGTGCGTGTGTGTGTATATTTTGTTTTTTTTCTGTTTTTTTTATTTTATTTTTAATCTCTGTATACTTTTCTCTATTCGTTAATTTCTTTTATTTGTCATATTTAGGAAGAATATATAGCTGGCTATGTCACGAGTGTTTGTCTTGTGATGCCTTTTTAAAATATCTATTAACATTTTATATAATTATCTCTATTTTTTTTTTTGCCATATTGATATGTGTATCCATTTTATGTGATACTGTTTTCTTACATATCCACGAAGGTGGTCTTGTCCCCATCAAACTTAAATTTAACGGCCTAGAATCAACTTATATCCTGTTTAATTTCGACGCATTCATCGCTCTTCTTTACATGAACAAGTATATGATTGTGGCTTTTTCTTTCATGGAATTTTACAGTTCACATTAGGAAATTTGCTTGTGTTTGTGGAATACTAAATCCAGTACAACAGAATATTTTGATAACAAAATCATCTAAGTATTTCGCAATGATAATTTCTCTCTTACTAGGGATAATATATATATATTAGAAAATTGTAAAAACATGACTAAGAAATTTTTCTCTCTTTTTTAACAATGTATTATTAATATCCAACATTTTGAAAAACCGTTGTATTTTTCTTTAACCAGAATACAAATAGATTTTTTTAAAAAATATCATATTAATATTTTTGATGTTAGTTCCATCGAATGGTGAAAATGATGTTTTATATGAGCTAGCCTATATATATATATGTTTCAATTAAAAGTCTAACATTAAGAATAGGTATACTATATGATCTACATGAGTCTTTTTCGACTTAATTATTAAACGAGTGTTACTTATGCTACAGATTTTATAGAACCGAATGTCTTTTTTTTTTACTAATATTTTTGGGGTCTAGTTCATAGCTGTTTGCCGACCAAAAAAAAAAAAAAAGAAGTTCATAGCTGTTTTTAAGCTAGTGTATATTGTTTTTGTTGCTTAGTATGAATATATGACCAAGTAATGAAGTTTTTTCTCTTTACTTTAAATTTGTTTGAAATTAGATTGTTAAAATAAAATAATGGAAACCGGTCGCTATTTTTCCATTTTTAAGTAGATAAACATGTAGTATATGATTACAATTTTTTGGTTCCTTTCTCTATATGTATAACAATAATCATATTATTGAGATTATATATGTACATATGGCCCAATTTGAGATTATCCATAAATAAAATGGACCAACGAGCAAGGAGAGAACAGATATGCCAAATCATTTGTAGTATTTTTCCCAACAATGATATTCCGTTGGTGAACTAGTATTTTTTCCAATAATGATATATATTCCGTTGTTTCACCAACATCTAATAGCTCAACGGTAAAGATCTCATATCTAAAGTCCGAAAATCAATCATTTAGTGGTTCTTGGAACCGGACCATATAACATATTTTGATTCCAGATATAAGAGAATATAAGGATAACGTTCTGAATATCTTAATTATTCAAAAAAAAATAATAATAATAAATTCCGTTGCTTCTTCCTTTATTTTCGTTCTTCCTCTCTTACTTAAAATTTTGGTTGTCAATTAATTATAAGAGTAGTTGATTCTGTTTAATAAATATTATTTTTGCAAAAAGTGATTATACGTTACTCAATGATATTTTTTGTGAAATTAAAACTAATTTTGATACAACTTAAATCATCATATAAACGCTCTCGCAATATTGATATCATTAGAAAAGAAAAAGAAATTTGGACTAGTTCCAACAAATTCAAAAATAATTTTCAGCCTATAATTACATAACCCTTGCAATAAGAATCATTTGGATACAGTACTATTACATTTATCGAACTGGTCCAGTAAAGTTGGACTGAAACATTGACAATTGAGTAAGTGGAGTCAACGTCGGAAAGTAACAAAACAAAGACCAAAAGAAATTGAGTTTTCAGTTTATGTCTTCAGTACGTATGTCAACACAGTTTTGCCTCTAGTGTTTGACTGTTCATAGTACGTAGAAATTCAATACAACATTTAATTAGCAAACTATTTGATAAATCCGAATCTAAAACAACTTAAAATTGTCATCATCTACAAACCAGTTAAACTACTAAAGTTTGAGTGTTTTTTCATGTTTAATTAAATAAATTCCAGTAATCAAATAATTAGTGAGTAGTTTAAAATTTGGCTGCTGCGGTTACTTGTGAATTAGGTGGCCGAACATCTTTTTTAGTGTCTACTGTCTGATATATATATTATAACAAAACTGACAATGATAACAATAACTTGTATATTATATAGTACAATATATAATAAATATTGGGATTACGACACGAATTTGAATAATGTTTGGAATGTTGGATGCTTCTGTTTGTATTATGCCTTTGTTGGAATATTATCCGATCCGTTGACGTATTATTGTAGACAGATATCTCTTGAAATGTGCTCATAACTTGCATGTGCAACGTGGGATATATAATTTGTATATGAATCAGAATTTATCATCGTGATATATTTTTCATTTGTTATGTTGGAATTAATTAAACATCTCATGCATGTGAGAATTAAAAAATATATGTTTTTTCTGTCAAATGCTGAATATAGCTAGCTTAAAAAGAAAACAAAATTCACATGACATATGCAAATGTATTTGGCTATAAATTATATATTATATGATGTTTAACTAATAAGACAAAATGTAAAAGCGAATTAAATTAATATTTATATCTAATTAATAAAATAAAGTTACATAATTCATTTGAAAGAAATGTCTAAACAATGGTGAAAAAAATAATTCACATGATATATATGTAAATGTATTTTGTAACAAGTTATAATGTTTTACCAAAATATGATATATGTTTAACCAATTTTTTTCAAAAATTATATTTAGCAGTACATTCTTTTAAATAATTTATATCTAACAAAAAAAAAAAATTGATAGCGTCAAATATTGTAAAAAATTGTTTATTGAACGGAACTGACTCAAATGGTTAACGAGTTTAACATGATAAAAGAGGTTTCTTGTTCGAGTCCTCCCCCTACAACATTCTAAACAGAAAAAAACTTAAGATGAAAAATGAAAACCCCCCACCTAAATCTCTCCTTACTTACATGAAGAGATAGTTTATTAGCTAAAAACCCCCCAAACAAAAAAAGACTTAAAATTTTAAGATACCCTAAGAACCATATGCGAACATCTTCAAGATTTGCCAAACGGATGATTTGGGTTTGAAAACTTCATCCCAACGTCCAACGGAGCTCCCATACGACCACCACCACCATTCGGTCCACCACGACCACGACCATTGACATTGTTCCTCATCATTCCACCATTAACACCAAGAAAGTCCAGAGTCAACCTATCAGAGCCTCCCATGCTAAGACTGTTTCCAAAGTGAAGGTCGTAAATGCTGCTACCACCACCATTGGACCGACCTTGATGAGGATGATGATCAGTTGTCCCAGCTAAAGAGTTCATGAGACCTTGAAAGTTTCCATTGTGATCAGTATCACCATAGTCATTGACAACCATGCTTGAAGACGATGAAGAAGTTAAACCTCTAAGCAAACCAGAAGGATCGTTGTTGTTGTTATTGTTGTTAACAACACTATTAGTGAAAAGACTTGGTTGATCAGTGCTTTTAGCGTTGTTCTCCGGACAGTATCCTAACTGCCTAAGCAAGTGGTCAGTGTTGGGGTCCATGCTAACATCACCAAGGCCGCCGAGTAGACCATGCTGGTTCTGGTTCTGGTTCATGAGATTGTTCCGCGGTGCCATTAGTCCTTGGCTCGTTTGCATGAAGAGATTGGTAGGAGCCGGATTAGGGTTTGTGGAGTGAGGACCGAAGCCGTCAAATTTGTCAACTGAAGATGGATTGTTGTAACCACCGAGAGAGCCAAATCCTTGATTCGGATTGTTGTTACCGAAATGAGAGAGTCCAGTACCACCGCCACCGTAAAAACCAGGTCTTCCTCCGCCACTTCCACCGGCAGCAGCCGCCATTGCCGTGAAATTTACGGTAGGGTTCCTTGCCGACTCATGTGACAACACATCACAGAAGGCCCTGTGAGTGATGTAGCTATCTCTCCTACAACAACAACCAAAGAAAAACAAAATAAATTTATTATCAAAAGATAATAATGTCAATAAAGTTAAAGAAATAATATCTTATCAAAGTCATGCAGAACAATAAATTAAAAAAACCCAGTTCATCAACTACTCCTGTATCACACTAATATTTTCATTAATTAATTTAACAATGCAAACCAACCACTTTTTATTATACAAAAAAAAAAACACATTAGTATTAAAAAAAATCTAATTAACATATAAACTATGGAGAAAAGAGAGAGATGGGCCAGGGGGGCCCACAGGAAGAGAGAGTTACATGGAAAGAGGAACCTGCAAAGGTGAAGAAGAAGAATACAAAAGTGGGAATGCATGGAAACAAATCCAACTCACATGTGACCAAATTGGGCATCTTTTAATTTTCTCTCTTCTCCTTCACTGTCTTTCTCATTTTCTCAATTCATCAGCAACCAAACAAATGAATTGATAGATCCTATGTGTGTGTATATATACGCATATATATGTTCATGTCCCTATGTAGAAAATAT
>OVAF01002161.1:0-17152 GCA_900406245.1 Odontarrhena argentea | reverse complement strand
TAAGTGATCTAAACATTAAAAATAGATGATACAAATCTAACATTTTTTTGTAGTGGTCATTAATTTTTTTAAAAATATATATATTTGAGATCATGATTTGTAGTTTAATGATTTGTGCTAGTACTATAACTATGTCACCGTCTGAATTCGAACCAAACTTAATTTTTATTGCATGTTACTGACAAAAAAATACACAATATATAATGAATTTAACAATGATTATAATAGCTGTAATTTCTATGAGTCTCGAACTTTTGAAATAAATCATTAACTACTTATTACCAATAAGTAGGTAATAGTATTTTTTACCACAAATAAGAAATAAAACAATCATATCAGTTCATCTTAAGTTTTAAAAAAGTTAGAAAAGCATTGTAACAGAATCATGAGTTTCAAAAGTTACTACAAATTTTCATTTTTCACATTAGGCTACCTAATGAGTATTTTGATTGTCCAAATGACTACTTATGCATCAAAAGTAAAACAGAAAAAGAACATGCACGCGTAGCATGACATAATATTATTAGTAAGGGATAAACCTAAACGGCTAAAAGTTTTTCTTAATCACAAAAATGGAAAGTCATTTTTTTTTTCTTATGTCGATCAGAACTTCAGAAGCATCCATTCTCGTAGTCTGTATAGTCAAAACTCTTTTCTTTCTTTCTTTAACTCAATATCTGTAGGATCCGTAAAACCACTTAAATGAAAAACCGGATTCAAATAAATGCGAATACAAAAAACGATTACGAAAGAAAAAGACTAGAAGAATTTTAGAATAAAACCCGAATAAAAACCGATCATAGAGTCGAGATTTTATCTCTTTCCGTAATCTAAATGAGTCGCTCTGTAGTGCTACGGCCACAGCGATCGATGGACCCAGGATAAAACTACAAATGAACACCAAAAGAGGCACTCTTCTGATGAACCTGTGGAACTAAGAAAATCTACGAACACTCTCGAATGAGACTTACTTTTGACTGTGCGATTTTTTGTTTCTGTTAAAGGTGAGAAAATGAGGAGACTAGGGAGTTTATTTATAGCCAGAGAAGGACGTTCAAAATTCCTGAAGTTACTCGCACGTGGAGGAAAAGTAGGAGAAGTTGGAACGTGATTTAGAATTCGGAAACCACTCACACGTGGAGCATAAGTCGCGGAGATGTTGGCACTAGTCACTTTTCTCGTGGAGATATTATCTGAGCAGTTTGGCGAGTGGATAAGATCCCATGAATTTCGGAGTAAGTTAAACTCACATTTATCACCGCGTTCGTGGTCCAAAAAGAAAGGAGTCGGCTCGGCGAGGCATTCCCACGTGCCCGCAAGCCCACGCCCGGCCCGGTTCGGTGGCGGCGGCGGCGCGGGTGTGACTCCAACCATTCACCCCTATGCACACCATCGGTGTTATTTGTTTTGAACATGGTTATGAACTCACCTATATTCATACATGTGAGTCCATTTCTTTCTTAGAGATGTGGGACATTTTATGTTTCCACACTCCACATACTCATTTCCTCATTCTCTTATTTCGCCAACACTTTGGGCCGTTTCAACATTATTTCTCATTCACACAACCAAATTTTTGACTTTAGGCTTAGCCTTATGGGCTTGAAAGAAATAATAAAAAATTAGGTCCAACAATATCCACTTTTCTTACCAGATGAATTGTCAAGGATAGGTATAAGCCTCTACATAACTTAAAGCCAATGATTTGAAAATCTGATCGGATGGGCCTATCATATCGGTTGAACCGTGAAGGAATGATCAATGTGGTTTGAATTTTACAAAAAATGAAATAAAAAATAAATAACCATTGCCCGTAAAACCCAAATTTTGTAAAAGCCCAAAAATCAAATGGTTTGGATTACTTTACACAAGTTTGTTTATTCAATAACCACTCCAACGCAATTCATGATATTTAATGTCTCACTTAAATGCTACTTTCTTACTCCATTGCATTCACCGGTTAGTACGGAGTTTTGATCATGTGATGTTTGACTTAGCTCACACCAAGACTAACACAATTGCCAGTGATATAACTAAGAGTGTAACGAGAGACGACCGATTCCAATAGTATCTAGCTTTAGGTGGACCTGCTCGGCTAAGTGAACGAATTCGTCGGGAGGCGTCAACCGGAACATCTAGAAAGCCTTTTGTTTTTTGGGTTTTTATTTTTTTGTTCTATTTTTTTTATGTAACAGACTCCATTTTGCTTCTATAAATCCAGACATTTTTTTTTTGAAAAAACTAGGTTATCCAATGGCGGATCCAAGAATTAATTTTACCTGGGTCAAAAAAAAAAAAAAAAAACACAAAAATGGTCACTGATGCGGTTCAAACCGGAGTTACCCTAGGTCAAATGCCAGGGATCGAACCAAATGAGCTATAAATCTTTTCTGATAATAAATACATTCATAACTATTTGAATATTTAGGGCATCTCCAATCCTATATCCAAACTCCAGATCTCCAAAAATACCTCTCCAACCCTACTCCAAAACGAATTCCAAAATTGAGCAACTCCATTTTTTGTTGTATATTTGGAATAGAAAATGGAGTTACTCCCTTTCGGAGCTAAACTTTTTTATTTACAAACGCATCCCTCAAATTATAATACTTTAATTTTTATACTTAAATCGTTTAAAAAATGGTTATATTTAATAAAAATTGNTAATAAAAATTGTGATAACATAAAAAATATATATATATATATATATATATATATATATATATATAAATGCATAGAAATATTGAATAAAAGTTGCAATGAAATTGATAATAAAGTATAAAATACATAAAAATATTAAATAAAATTGCAATGACATTGAAAATAAAATTAAAAAATAAATACTAATATATAGATAAATCATTCTCATTTCCTTTGATTTAATACGATGATAAATCATTTTAATTAAGAATCAAGATGCTCATTTTTCACTTCGAAATGCTTTGGTTGATCATTTGTGCGAGAAATATGGTGACAATTAATCAAAACTATATTACATATATTTTTCATTTTCTTCTTGCTTTTTTATTTATTTTTGTTATGCATTTCAATTTTATTTCTATAATAATTTTTTATATAAAATAATAATGTTATTTTAGTAAATTATTATGACATACAAAATAAGTGGGAAAAATTATAATTTTGATAAATATAAGGTGTTTTAAGAAATTAATAATTACCTTATATACTTTTGGAGTCAAAATATGAAGTCATGGGTTGGATAAAACCTCATCTCCATTCTAGAACTACTCTATTTTGAAGCAAAATATAGAGTAAAGGGTTGGAGATGGTCTTATGGTGTGTCAGGTGATCCACCATTCTAGAGGGTTGGAGATGGTCTTATGGTGTGTCAGGTGATCCATCATTCTACTTCCTGGGTCCGCCTTTGAAGTTATGGTATTCGCGAGGCGTCGATTAGTATATTATTAATATGTTATTATATAATTGAATTAGCCGATCAAAAAAAAAATTATATAATTGAATTAAAAAAATTAATATATGGTTTATTTGTATAAATTTTTTATTTATCTGTCATAATCAGTTGTATTAGGTTAGTTACAAAATCCAATTAACTATTGGGTTGCAATTATTTAATATAGAGAAGTACGTTATGAACAGTACATATGAAGGAAAAAAAATAGAGATTTACAAAGCCTGAATAAACACTGTATATTCGAAACAAATATAAACAATGTATATAAATCAGGAAGAACTATTCGAAAGTAGTTGGTGTGGAATCTCGTCAAGAAGATCGATGTTAAAGTAGAAATGTGTACAAAAGACTTTTGTGGGTGATAGACCATTTGCTCTTACCATTTGGAGTTCGCATGTGAGTCTCAGTTTTGGAGCCTCCTTATATGTTTTTTTCTTCATTTCATATCTTTTGTTATTTAAGGTCGTAAATGTTTCTTTGGTTCTTTTCTAAGGATACAAACGACTTTATATTTTTCTATTCACATACTATAATATCCAAGAACTAGAGGGTTTTTAATAAATCTGATTAGTAACACTATAATGATTTCCTCTTACAAAAATATATGGTTTAAATAAAAAAAATGAATAGAAAAATATCTCAAGACGAAAAAGAATCTTACATTAGAAAGAAAAGAATCAAAGAAATAGATAAAATACATATTATTCGTAAGGGACCCAAGTCGTAACCATCTTTGTACCATTACTTCTTAGGAAATTTTTTAAAATCACTCATTTTCTCATACCCTTTTAAAAACTAGTTGTTCTTACGATTTTTTTTTCACATAAATTATCTAGAATGATGTTAGGAATGGAAATCTCCCACCAACAGTGGGTTATTGGATGTTGTATTTTATTGTATTTAAATGTATTTGGATTTAGATTGTTTTCAATGTATTTTCATTAACTCACAATCATTGTTCTGGATTCTTTTGTATTTGGCTGTAGAGTGTTTTTATGTATTATTATGTATTTGGTTGTATTTGGAAATCATTTAAAATTACTAACAAAAAAGAATTAATTACTCTTTTTTCTTCTTCCCCATTATCATAAACTACACCACTAAGATAAATCTCCATTACCCTCCATTAGGATTAGGGTTGTGCTTCAAGCTTTGAGAATTAGGGTACCCACTTATAAGGTACAACGCCAAGAATAAATCTTCTGTGGTTGAAAAACAAAAGCCAAGAACATATTTTAACCTGTGAAATCAGTGATCATAAACCCAATTCTATGTTCTCTAGACAAGTGATTAACTATTGATAGACTTATGGGAGAGACGAAGAAGGATTGATAATGGAAGGAGACGAAGTGATTGACCTACTGGAAGGAAGGAGAATTTGGTTTATGTGTTTGTCATTCTTTGTTTTGTTTAGGAATGAATTTATGGATTTGTTTTTTAAAATATAAATGTGAATACATCAAAACCCAAGGTAAAAGCCTTGTATTTGTTTTGTTTATGATTCTTTTGAAAGAATACATCAAAATCAGAATACAACAAAATCCAATAAAATTGAATAACACTTGTTTTTAAAGAATTTCAAAATACACCAAACAAATACACGATTGAATAACACTGCATTTTATTGTATTTTGACGAAATACACCATTGAATAACATTGTATTTGAGAAATACATCCAAATACAAAAAAATGCAACATCCAATAACCCCATGTAAGTCAAATGGGCTAGTCAACGGCCCAACAGTCAGTTTATCCGCTGGAAGCCCAATTGCAAGTCTAGTTGCTCGATCAAAGTGCTCGTTTCAGTTGGCTGAGAGCAGTTGAATTAAGGCGATAAGGTTTGGAGAGATTTTATGAGAAAGATCTATGAGAAAGATTTGGTGGTGGGAGCCTAACATCTTGGAGAGCAACAAACCACATTCACGAATAAAAGGCAGAAAAAGACGTGAGCATATTCATTCTCTTTGACAGAAGAAAACTAGCCGATCAACACTTGTATTCTAAACACAATTACTCACTCTGTATCACCAAGAATCATTATTAATAAAAATCATATGTCGACTTAGTCGTTCTTTGAGTTCTTACAGAGATTTAGCCCAAGTTACTCTCCACAAAATCAATAAATTTTTTAGTGTGAGACCTAGCTCTTACATTTGGCGCCGACTATGGGGACATCATAGATGTCTTTACTCATGAATTCGAAGCATGACGAACAACCATGGAACCAACGAGCCATCAACTCCTAAATCGGACTCAGATCGGACTCCTAAATCGGACTCACCAGTTCAGCTATCAAGCAGCACTCAGATCGACCCGCCATCATCCATCATCCAACGGAACGACCAACTTCGGGTCCAAGGTCAGATCTCGACCTTTGGTCTGGCCAACTCCCGGGATTCTGAGGTCAAGGAGCCCAGGCAAGTCCAATCCGGTGATCGCTCCGCTCAATCGCAGGAACGTAGAGGGTCCCCAACAAGTGCGATTCCTGGTGCAGTGACAAGTCCCGATCCTAGCCAACTTGGCTTAATCCAGGCCGACGCAGGCCGACCTAGCTATTCGAGACATGTCACGTTTGACAGCCTCGGACTCCGAGGTTTAAACCCAACTTAGTCTTGAACTAGGGGATCAAGTCAGCGGACAACGAGTCCAAACCTGGCGCGGACCCCAGTTGGAAGTAGAGTCCCCACCTTGGGACTCTAATCTCTCAGGCTTATCCCACCTATCACTGATTCGTTCACCCAGCCTCCGGCACCTCAGGTGAACCCAAATCATCACCGAACTAGTGTGGCAGAATCCGATGGTCTGGGCGAGGGACTCGGTAGACATCAACTTTCACAGTCCCTGCGTCCCCAACAATCTCAGCAACCACTGGGGGGCCAAATACCACGCCCTCCTCTTCCTCCTCCACCTCCTCAACAGCCTCCCGCTCCTAAGAGTTGGTCTGAGCGATATACTCACAACGCTGGGTAATTATTGCCAGAGGAAGGAAGAATTTCAACACAAAGAGCTTCATCGCAACCTTGGGAGCCGAATTGAGCGGCAGGAGCTTGACTTAACTGCCCGGATCTCGGAGCTCGCTCAGCGAGCTGAGCCCTCAAGCCCACCAAGGTCGAGGAGGCAGCGTCCCCTCATTATGACCGCGGACCGAATCCAGAGCGGCCAGATGCCGCAAACAATTCTTGAGTTTGAGACGCCACCAGACCGATCAACGGTTAACGACCAAACCAAAGTTTAGCAAGCGGTCGGAGACCCCTAAACTCCGGAGTTCACCTGCGGCTCGGGGTTCCACCCAGTGTTGGGTAGTGCGAGGATGCGTAGGTTGCCCTCACCGCCTCTGCTCCTTCCAAACACGGCTCGGCCCACCTGGCTGGGGTCATCAGCGTTCGCTTCTAGTTTGGGCACCTGAGGTGCCAGGCAGCGAGCTGTAACCTTTGACCCTGAAGTGCGGACTGGTGATCATCCTGTTTCAGCACCACTTGCTAGAGGAGGGGCAAGCCAAACAATCATCTCAGGACATGTCCGGGAACTGTTATGCGACGTGAATGGTCCCATTATCCCTAGGTGACCTGGTCCTGTTCGATCGTCACCTCGACGCTCACTCAGCTGAAAATCGAGCTGACATGGAGTTCCTCAGACAAAGCCTAGCCCAAGTCAACTTCCGGTTGCACCAAGCCACAAGCTCCGCACCGGAGATTGATATAGTAGTAGAAGAAACGAGACGACATACACCATTCACGGAACGAATCGCGAATTTGCAACTGTGTGACATTGGAAAAGTTAGACTTCCATCCTACCCAGGAAACAGTGATCCAAAAGCTCACGTTAGAGCCTTCCGCCTAGCACTGGCTCGGGCTCACCTCCCACCTCACGAGCAGAATGCGGGTTATTGCCGACTTTTCGCAGAAAATCTAACTGGCCTTGCGTTGGATTGGTTTTTCGACTCCCGGAATGATCCATCAATAGTTTGGAACAACTGGTCACCTCCATCTTGAAGCAGTACGTCATTTTCATTGAGCACACCGCTTCCAAGGTGGACCTTTGGAAACTGAGCCAGGAACCTAACGAAAGCTTGAGAGCTTACCTAGCTCGGTTCAAAGAAACAACAACAAAAATCGTAAACCCTAATCGCAAGCTAGCCTTTTGGTGCCCTAAAGAATGGACTGGCGTACAAATTCGAGTACCGAAAAGATATAGCAGTGAACGGCTCACCTAGCCTGGAGGATGCCCTCCATCTTGGTCTAAGGCTCGCTCGCTCAAACGTCCAACTCTTTCTTCTTACGATTGGGTCTATGAAATGAGACGAAAGATCATACTCACCACCCATCTACAGGGGGCAGCCATAGATGTGAGAACCATCCTATATTGCACATGACACTATCAGTTCTACTCAAGGTCCGACGCTAATAGAGGTTGAGAAGTAATAAGTTTTGGTGATGTTGATGACAAAGGACCTAGACCACAATAATTATTTTAACATGAATTATATAATGGTGCATAAACTTCTTGGTAAACCTACTACACAACCTACTAAATGGACTTCAGTAAAAACCTAAGGAACACAATCTAACACAATCTTAAATTTCGGACTTCAGCTTTATAGATAAATAAATATTTTAGAAACTCTAAAAAAGCTGCCATTCTTCTTTAAGCAACCACAGTAGTAACAATACATCACAAAATCAACTTTTTTCCATTTTCTCGTTCCTAATTATACAAGAGGATTTAAATATGCTTTTGGCTTTGATTTCACTTCAATTTCATTAACACTCCAAAACAAAGGTTTTGTCTGGTTCAAAGGACGTATGATAAGTGCAAGAACTAAATTTCTGGATGAAGATCTACAAAAATTGTAACGTCTCGGGCCCCTCCTATTTGAATAGATTTAAATGAATTGATTTGGTTACTTTTTCAAATTGGCGAGCCCGGGATGTTACAATTTCTTTTATTATGCGATCCTTCCTTATTACGCGAGCATCCTTCCTTGTTATGTGAATAAATAGTTCTAACATAAATATGATTCAGAACCATATTCAATATCCAAGCTTTAACCATACTATTAAATGTACGTTAAATTGAATAGAGTAGATTTAACGTGGATTTGATTCATATGGCCTAGGTATAAAATTCCGTCCACGAATCAAACCTTGTTCTTAGCCATTTTGTCGTTTTCCAATCCAATAATTCATGTATTACAATTTTTATGGATTCAAATTTTCATATGTTTACCACAACGATCACCTATGCAAATCATACGAACAATGAACCTTTTCAATAGAATCGCCAAAAGTCTTCGGGAACACAGGAGGAACAAACTCCATATGTATAAACGTTGGTATTGTATGCATTTGCCGTAATACCACTAGCTATGTCCAGTATTGCGAGACTTCACTTGTCCTCACTCTGATAGATGATAAAAATGAATTAAGGTTTCTAGCCAGATAAGACCAATGGACCTCGCAGACGTGCGACCTTCTATGAGAATCATGGACTCATGAGCCTGTTTCGCCTACGAGGCCTCTCTCAGAAGTTCTACTTTACAATTAAAGTTGGTTGGAAGTAAGCTAAAAGTTGGGAAGCAAATTTTCGTTAAGGAGAAGGAACAAAACAAAAGAGTTTTTCTTTAGGACATTTAACATGCATGGTGTGTGTGTGTGTTTTTTTTTTTCTTAAACTTTTCAATAACCAAGCTAAAGAGAATTCATAAAATATAATGGATACTTAGAACGAACTAATTTATTGATAATAGCACAATCCCAAAATGATGAGAGAAAAGAGGTAGACAAGAAAGAAAGACCACAAAATACCCAACACCAAATGGTAGAAGAAAAAGTTAAAGCTAGATGGAGTGCACAACTCAAGCCATTCATTATTAATGAGTCTCTAAATAAGATCTACCACGACTTAAACTTGGTTCGGGCCGGTCGTGTTCTCAGTCTCGGGTGGTTGGTGCACCGCTGAATCCGAAACTGGACCGGGTATAACAGTGGTTAACTTGGTCATGTCGATAGAGTGGTCCGACACCGTTTTGGATTTCTCAGTCACCGGAGTTTTGTAGTACTTGTATATAACGTAGAGAATCATTTGAAAAGCTCCTAGGAACGCACCCAACACATTTGGAAGCTGTAATATATTCAAAACACAATATTAATAAATTACATTTTATATTTTTATTGCCGACATAAGAAGTTGCTAAAATAAAATTTACCGACATCGCAACAGAACAAATTAGATTTTTTTGTCATCATTCCAATCATAAAGCAATTAATATGTACGGTTCAAAATCAAATATTCGTCGCCACGATTTCATACTAGACTAATATTTTTACATACATATAGAGTTGGGAAAATTTGGAATTTAGGAAAAGAGACAAAGGTAACTACTCTTTTCACTTTTATTAAACAACAAACACATGATAATTTAATGTTGTGCTGTCTTTTATTATATTAGTATATTCCATGAAATGATCAAAACCATAATAAAGTAATTAAGTGTAAATAAACTCACCCCAACGTAGAAGTCTTTAATAGCAAGACCGTAGAAGAGCCACGTGACGGCGCTTAGTGTAAGAAACAACGATAAAGAGAATGGCATAAACTCCACACTTCTTGTTCGTACCACCACTCTCTGCACCAAAATATTATTATATTTATGTATATATCCTTAAATATTCCCAAAATAAAATTAAACTACATAAAATATTCCATATAACTGGGAAATGAAATGCAAACCAACCAATTTTTAATAGTTCCGTTCTTGAAATGACTTTTAAAAAACCTAAACAACTATTTAATATGTTTTTCAAACGTGAAAATACATAAAACATTGATTATTCACATATAAAAATCTCAACTAAATTATAGACCTTATACATAATCAAGAAAAAAAAAAAAACTAGACTAATATATATATATATATATATATATATATATATTTCAATAGATTTGGACCCTCTTTTCCTAATTTTTGTAAAATATGGACACTAAATCTATTAAAATAAACAAAAAAATTCCTTGCCGCCTTGTAGAGACTTACCATGATACTCAAAGGAGCTGCGAAAACAATGACGGAAAATCCAACACAAATGCCACCAAGAACTTTCTCACGTGTAGATCCTTTGGTCAAGAGCTCGCAGACAAGAACAATGACGGCAAACCCCAAAAAGTTCAAGACACCAAGAACCTTAAAAGTGGATACCTGCGACACATCATATCGTTTCAACCATTTAGCCATCTATTATCATCATTTCTATATATGATCAATGTGATTAATGTACGTGAAAGCTAGAAAAAAGAACATACTCTAGTTTTCTTGTTAGCATAGGTTACAAAGAGGACGATGTAGATGGTTTCGATAAAACATCCAACAGCGTTTATGGTGATAAGAAGAAAGCCTGAGCCATCTTTTTGCATAGCGTAGTAAATCCAAAGCATCGAGCTAAATAGCGCGGAAACATAGGGAATAGACTGAAAGCCTTCGGTAGATTTCTTCTTGCATATCCTTACAAAGGTTGGCCTATACATAAAACATTTCAAAATAAATTTTGAAAGAAACGACAAATCATAACAGTGTGTTTGTAAGGTTTCATGACTTGATGCTTACACTGGTGCTAAAAACACTACGAATGATATGATGTTACCTGCAAATTACAACATCATTCAAAGTGTTATAAGCTTATATATATATATAGGTTTGATTGATTTTTGTTTTTTGGAATGGTTATGAAAACGTACCCATGATACCAAACACAAATGCCCATACATTGTGAGTTAGAGCCATTTGTTTTGCTTATTTTTCTCAATCAACAAAAGAGATAGATAGAGCTTGAAGCCTCTTACTAAGTTTTGAAAGCCAATTAAGCTCTTGTTTATGAGTTTCAGCTATGAAGTTACAATGTACATGACGGAAGATATATATAGCGGATTCACATGTGAAATGGTGCAATGTTAGTACGTTTAAGACGACATCGTTTCCACAAGGACAAGTCACATTATTGGTCTCAGATATTTCTAATTTAGTTTTTCTTTTAAATGGAAATACTAATATGATATTTTTCATTTGTTTTATACTCTTGACGTCTATTATATTAGTATTATTATAAAATTTTATGCCAAACCTATGTTTAATATTTAGTATCGTACTACTCGTACGAATGAGCTTTATCATTTTTTTTTTTCCCTGAAAACGAAAAAAGCATTAAAAAAAAAAAACTAAAGAACGGTCGATAGAGGTTCATGTTAAAGCCAATAAACGAGTGGTTATTTATCATTTTGGGCGTAACCAATTTCTCCTTTATTTAGGAAACTATTTGGCTAGCTTCCTAGTTAACCATTAAAAGTAATATAGTTTATACGCCTTTTCATACAATTTTAGTCTTCTTTCAAAGTATATGATTCCATAATACTTAATCGGAGTGTCAATCGAGCCAAAGGATTTCCTATATAAATTTTATTTTACTTAAGTGTACCGAGTTACGATAGACCACCTCTACTCATGGAAAGGAGGTTCTTAAACATTTTATTAACTTAAAATAATAATTGAAAAGGAAAAAAGCAAACAGTGAGAAGATATTAGACCATCTCCAATGGTAGAACCCCTTTGGGATTCTTAGCATTTGTTAATTATTTAATTTATTCTTAAAATAATATAAGAGTCTCCATAAAACTTGCACTACATTTCTTCCTCCAATGGTTAGAACTACTATGGGGTTCCTAGTTGTTTTTCATCAAAGGGAGTGTATTTATATTCAAAAGCAACAGACTCATTACAAAACACCCAAAAGTTTAATCAAAAACTGGAAAACAGACACTTAAAGTAAAAAAATAGAGTGCATGACTAACATACAGATTATGCATTAAAAGATGTTGTTTTCCGGAGTTTAAACTAGAGACCGAATCCGAAAAGACTACTAATTGTCATGAACTAGTTACCTTCACAAATGATGAAGAAGATGCTCCGATGGAGTTCACGATTCACCGTCAGCGCGACAAGGCATCGTCTCGTACTTCACAAATCTATATCGGAGTTTTAATGCGGAGCTATCTCTTCTCTATCGGCGGAGAAAGCGAGAAAGGAGAAAGAAAAAGAAAAATCCAGAAATAACCAACCAATAGAAAAGTTACACGTAGGGGTTCTTAACCTCTCCCAAAGTCTCCTAAATAAGAGCCGTCTCTTAACTTTTTCCTCCTCAAATTGTAATTTTTCTTTATTTTTTATGTTCAAAAAGAGTTAGGACCCCTTTAGGGACCACCGTTGGGCCTGCTCTTATGTGTCTTCCCATAGCAACTTAAGACACCCGTATCTTCTTCTTAAGTCCATCCGTTGGGCCTGCTCTTAGGTGTCTTCGCATAGCAACTTAATACACCTGTATCTTCTTCTTAAGTCCATCTTCATTCAAGGAACCACTCAAAGTTCCTAAACATAAAACTAATCATATAATTAAAAAGAAACTAATCTAATCAACCTATTAACAACATTACACTAAATATCCCTTCCATTAGAGAAACCCAAACAAGATTCCTTAACAATTTAATTATAATTTTTTAGAAAAAATTGTCAAATTTAATTAAATTATTAATTGATCCAAAATAACAAATCAATTATTGAAATTTCTTATATTACATTAAAAAAACACACAAATATTTCACATTATTCAGAATGTTAAACATAATTAACAAATGCGAATATCGGTTATATGCTCTTACGTGATTGCCATCGTTATTCTCTGATTCAAACTCGAATGATGGCATCTTCTTCCTAGTACGTCTTGGATTACTTTCTTCTGAGGTTGGACGAGGAGAACCATTCTGAATTGAAGAATTACTACCACGACCACCATGTTTAATCTCATATTTCTCAGAATCTTCAAATTCACCATCTTTTTTGCTTGTAGAATTATTCTGAAATTGTGAGAGATGAACACTAACAGATGCTTTCAAGCTCTTGTAAATGCTTATCACACTCTCGATAAAAGGCAGATTTCTCTGAGCTACACATGAGAAATTCACAAACAGATCACAAGCACTAATTTTAATACAAAAAGTCTAGATTCCATTATCATAAGCGCAGTAGGATTGACTTACCCTTTTTGGGATGTTTAGATTTGCAAAGAGCACAGTCAGATTCAACTTGCGACGATTTATTTATAAATGAACTGCCAAATTAATTCCAAAAACATAAAGATCTATTCGAAATCTAAACATGTAACGAATAGGTAATGGGTAACAGAGAAATTAGTTAATGTTACTCACAGTAGACGTGATCACAAGGAAACAACACATGACGATCAAGCGATTTCAAGCTGCAAATACATAATCTATTGTTACAATTAAGCAATCAAAACGAAATCTCAAGAAGAACAGGGAAGCGATGAACGAACCATAGGGGCACTTGAGTTCAAGTACGAGCTTCTGGAAATGAAGAAGTTGTGGATTCATTAACGTATTCGTAAGATCCGCCATTGTTGTACAGACCCATATCTAAAAGGACGAAAACTCTTGAAGCTAAAAGATAAGAAGATAAATGTAGCCTTGTCAATCTGCTGAGAAGCAGTGATGCCACTCAAACATTTTGCAGCTTCTCCCCTTTGGCTTTCGGGTGTCTACAGTAGGAAAAAGAGGACCAATACACTTGGTTACATGCATTGCTCGGAAAAAGAGGACCAACACACTTAATGCTAGCGGTGATCCATCTATTCCGATACTCAGCTCATGATCAAATCCAGGCCTTTCACTGCCACGGTGTTGTCAATACCGCTTGGATCCTATAGACCCTTCCTTGAGAGTGTCACCTCTCCAACTAGCATCTAAAGATCCTCTCTGGTCGGAGATCGCATAGAGACCATATCAACAAAAACTAGAGGCATGCACCATTCTACTAAATGAAATGAAACATTCCTACTACTACAAGAGAATCCTAACTAAGGAACTACTCAGACATGATGTAAGAAGACACAAAGAGAAAAAGAGAAGTTTATGAAATGAATTTTGTTGTGAACAAAGGATGAATCAAAGAAAGCTAATACAAGTGTTTCAATAGGGAGGAGGCACGAGTAAGGGTAAAAATGTGTGCTCTAGAAGCTTCTCAATCATCTTCAATCTCTATGAAATCATATATTCATTTTCATGGAAATTTTTTATTTCTGCATCCGCGCGGGTGTCGGTCGCCACCAAGGTGTGATGCTGGACAACACTGATGAGATATTTCTCGGAACTTCGTGTTTAAGTGTCAGTCGCCACCTGGTAGGGTGTCGGTCGCAACTCCACAGCAGGAGTCCTCACTTATTTGGTTCTTGCTCCATTTATTGATGAAAGACATTGATCTTCTTTCGGGGTCCACAAAAAACCCCTAGCACGTACTCTTACCTTAAAACACTCTATATTCATAAAAGCATAGGAGAAAATTCCCAAAAAGATAGATGCTACAACATAAAAAAGAGGTCAAAATCAAATCGTATCAGCAGCAATCACCATTGATAATTCTAGTTTTTCCACCTTTAAAAATCTGGTTTTTGTCTGGCTAAAGTATTGTTAGAGATATTTTAATTATAGACTTATGGGCCTAATTAAAACAAAAATGTGTGAATGAGAAATGGGTCCTAACCCATGAGTTAATGAATTGATTCATTACCTTATAAGCTTATGCATGTGCATTTGTCCCACATCTAAAGTTTGGAGTTTTTCCAACTAGCTTATATATTGGCCAATATGTGTATTAGCCTAGTGAAGTAAGATGAGAGAGGAGAAAAGACCACACACGCACGGGCGTGCACGCTCGTGGCTCGAGGCTTGTGGTCCGTGGCCCGTGGCCGTAGCTTTCAATTTGGCTCTTAGGGCTCTTGGGCTCTATATGTCCGAGCGGGCCATCATTTTGCGTATGGGCCTAGCTATGTTTTACCTACAGAAATCCCACTTCGTTTTGGCTAAGTCAATGCAATGATTATGATGCAATCTCAGCAATTGATTGGAAGGAATAACTGGAAAAAACGTTTTTCACCACTACCTCACTTTATTGTGATGGTTAAATGTGGTTTAATGTTAGATTTAAATAACAAAACATTTTTTTCCTTGCAAGCTGATTAGCTTTTCAAATTCTTCTCCACTCCTATATAAAGAGCCTCTGTCACTCAGAAAAGATATCTTAAAAAAATTTATCTCATACAAATTCTCTCTAGCATTCTCATACCACTAATGTATAGTTTTGTTTCAAAGTTTGAGAGTATCGTAGAACATATTGTTCGACAGAGCCATCATCCGGTGTTGAGATAATGGTTATCTACGGTTGTATCCTGAGACTCATGAGTCTACAAAACCCGCCACACTACGGGAGATTCTTCGAGTTAAGGAAAGAAATCAAATCTCGCATCCGTAGCCTTTCCTTAACCTCTGTATTTCTTTTTAAATTGTAATACCGTAGTGTTTATCATTATTTTGGTTCTACAATCTTAACTCAAATAAATCCGTTTTTGTTTTCATAAACATTAAACGGATTTTAACCAAGAGTATATGAATGGTTTAAGGGATTTTTCTAGGTCATGCTTATGATATAAATGGTTTTTACAAGTGTTTTAAACACTTTCAAGAATTCCCTGAGGAGATTCTTAACCGTTTGTAGAAGCATGGTGGTTTTACCAAGAAATATGTGTTTCATAAACACATTTCAAACTTGTTCTAAACGCTTTGACGAATCCTCTGCGGAGATTCGATTGGTTTTGATGTTGGTATCTAAATTGAGATTTAGTATCATATCATAATACCATATAGAGGTTTTAAAATTTTAATTAAATTAAAACTCTTGGTGAATAATATTGATTTATTCTTTAATCAATTATTATTGTATTTAATCATTACTGATTATATTTTGGTTATTGTCCATTCGTTTTGCAGAAACAAAGATGGGCGGTCACGACAACAACAATGTGAATTTGAACGATGGTCCTTCGAACAACTTGAACGCTCTTGAAGAGACAACCTCTCAAATGGCTGACCTCTCGGTCAAGGTTCAAGCTGCGACCTATCCTCCACTGGAGAAGTTTGATGGGTCATCATTCAAGATGTGGAAGACATAGATGTTCTTCTACCTCACTACGTTGAACTTGTAGAAGTTCACATCTAAAAAAATTTCTCTCACACAAATTCTCTCTAGCATTCTCATACCACTAAGGTATAATTCTGTTTCAAAGTTTGAGAGTATCGTAGAACATATTGTTCGACAGAGCCATTATCCGGTGTTGGGATAATGGTCATTTACGGTTGTATCATGGGACTCATGAGTCTATAAAACCCGTCACACTACCGGAGATTCTTTGGGTTAAGGATAGACATCAAATCTCGCCTCTGTAGCCTTTCCTTAACCTATGTATTTCTTGGTTAAATTGTTTGATACACTGGTTTTAATCCCTATTTCTAACCGCAAGTACACAACCACTACAAGAAAAATGCGTATTTGTAGCGTCGGAATAACGCTATTGTACGATATTATAGCGTTTTAACAAGCGCTCTATCATCGACAGTTATAGTAGGTCGATGGTCTAATATAGCGCTTTTTTGTTATGCTATGTAAATTCGTTATATTATAGCGGTGTAGAAAGCGCTCTGACATCGCACGCGATAATAGATACATCACTTTTCATAGCGGTTTTTGTAAATGCTATCTGTTTTTCATCTAAGATAGCGGTTTTGTCTATGCAATAATAAATAATACAATAGCATTTTCATTTCGT
>OVAF01002160.1:0-17156 GCA_900406245.1 Odontarrhena argentea | reverse complement strand
CAATTATTTAAATATATTTTTTTACCCGCGTGTTAACGCGGGTCCTAATCTAGTTGTAAAATAAAATTGACTACAGATCTAGACTATGGACATTGACTAAGTTGTCAAAAATAATATTTTATAGATTTTTAAAAATATAAGTAGAATTACCATTTTTAATATTTTAAAATATTTTATAGGATTTTTAAGATTTATGATCTAATATACATTTTTAATATTATATTTAAGATCAACGATAATAATATCATTTGTCGTATCTTATTAAATAAAGTTGAACGCACTGAACGTGGGATCAACACGTGACAAAATTATAACTCACGAGAGCGTGCCACGTGTCATATAACTCACGAGATGATGCCACATGTCGTTGTGTAATTTTTTATTTTCCGTTTTTAAAAAATTATATATAGAAAACATTAAAAATCTTATAGATAATCTTATTAAATAACATGGAAAAAATCCTAAAAATGTTATTTAAATTATATTAGATAATCATTAAAAAAATCTCAAATAAACATGCTAATGGGAATGAAATTTTTCTTGCTTGATGAAAATTGTCGAGATTTTGACAACCGTAAATATTTACAAAATTAAAAAATGGGAAAGATATGAATAAGTCATATTTCTAAATTTTAATATTTAATATTACCAATTTTTTCTATTTAAAATTAAAAAATGGAAATAATTAATAAATCATATTTATGAATTCTCATATTAACGGCAACCAAATATTCACTATTTTCAAGTTCAATGGCAATATTCCTATTTTTTTGTTGGGTCTTAAGAAAATAACGTACATATTTATTTTGTGATTGTGCTATTTTGGTAGCATATTAAAATGTTCCAAAAAATAGTTTGAGTAAAGTAATAGTGATATATGATTTGTTATTTTATATGTAATACATAAATGATATTAAAATCGATTTTGGACATTTGACCGGATCATAATTTAGAAAATTTACGTGTTATACTTATATATGGGTTTTCAATTTTAATATATAACATGTAATGAATAAGATATGATATTAATGTAATTTTTAAATATTTGTGATGGTCATAATCTAGAATTTAATTAAATGCGTCATAATATGCCGGTTGAGAATTTTAAAACTTAATATATTTGTGTGAACACATTTTTATAGTATGGTTTTTATTATTTACCCGTATGTTAATGTAGGTATATTAGTTATTATATAACCCCTAATCAGTTAATTAAGGTGTATTGATGCTATTACTAAATATTGTTGACTTATTTCGATGGATTAATTTATTTATATTTTTTTTGGGAAAAAAACAAAAAACTATGAGGTCAAAAGTGAAAGATTGAGAAATAAGGGGACATAAGTGGGAAATAGTCTGGATATATTAACGAGAGTACCAAGACAAGAGAAACACACAGCCACAAGTAAAGTTACTTTCCCAAATCTCAAAAAGAAAGGGGTTAGGTTTGGTTCCTCTCTGTTGATCGACGAAATAGGTGCCGGGATACTCTGATTCGTGACTAGGGATGTGTGAATTTGAAGGTATGATTCCAATTTCGTTTCTGTAATGTAGAATTTAGGGTTTATATAAAATTATCTCATGATTTGATATCTTAGGTTGGACTTCATGGCTCGAACCTGCGTTTCTGCTGTGGAAACCTGACGACCATAACTTTAAGAAACCTCCGTACATGACTCGGACCGAACCTATGTACACACCAGAGGAAGAACTTGACGACAGCGATGTATGCTTATGGTGTTTTGCTTGTATATATATTATATATGTTAATGACCAATTAATGTGTGAAATTGAAGGCTTTGATTGTTCGTGTAACAGGGTTTTGATATCGATTTCTCACCGTTCGCCTGCATTTTCAACTACCATCCAGCTCTTCTCAGTTCACATCGATTCGTTGTTGAGCCAGAAACCACTAAGGATTTACTCGAGAGACTCTCTCGGAAATCTCTCCATGACTACAACCAAGAACATGTGAGAATTAAATAATTGTGGTGCCAAAGTCCAATCATATTATAATGTTGCTTATTCACAAATGTTGTTGTTTTCTTCTACAGAAGACGGATTTTGGGTTTGTCGATGTTGTCAAAGCCAACTATCATTGGTGTTGTGCGATTATGTTTCTCATAACGTTCCAAGTTATTGATCCTTACGATAACGAGATCAAACTCTTCCAAGCACGGGTGCGCCATGCTAAGGTTATTGAGACTGAGTACATCTTTTGCAGGCCCAAACCTGATCAAGGAGGTATAATTTGTTTTCCCTCTATCTCTCTATGGCTTGTGAAACAGGTTGTTTCTTGAGGTTTACCGTATTTGGATTGTTTTTGACAGTGGAATGCATTGGGAGGAAAGAAGTTGAGACTGAGAAAGTTGTGAAAAAACAAAAGGTAAATGATTTATTTTTCTTCTAGTGTCTTTACTTCAATGTTAGAATCCTATATGATTGTTATTTCTCCTTTGACTTTGTTCCCTACGCAGATTGAAGTATGAACTTTAATATGCCACAAGGTGCTGTGAGAACCCACATATGCTTCTTTTCTATCTATTTGTTTAGTCTAAATGTAACTTGAGTTGCCTATCCGAGCTCGTATTCTTAGTGTCTTATGTATCACTCTGTGTTAGCACCGTTTCTTGTTCATTATTTTCTAATATGAATGTTATAGTTTATAAACCAAATTTTTGTTTTGTGCCTATTGACCCACTTGGTGAATGTAGAGTAGACTAAAGAAATACAATCTCTGACATAGGCAAACATCTAAACAAAGAGATGTTGGGACGTAAAAAATGTCTACAAAATGATCATCTAACGCAAAAATATGGTAGCAAATAAAAGAGACATACAATGCGTAAAACATAAATTGTCTGAAAATACAAAGACATATGATGCCTAATTAAAACATAAACAGTCTGAAACTATAGAAATGGTATGACTCCTTCGAACCTCTAACTCTTCGGAACATACTCTCACACAGTTTCCTCTTGTCCTTCGTAAATGATTTAAAATTACTAGGTTAAAATTACTTGTCTGATTGACTTCACACACACATATATACATGGAACTTGATGTATAGATTAACCGTAACTAGACGACTTGATATCTGTGCATTACCAAATCTGTACCATTCGAGTATATTTCTTGACCTTTTTATTTATTGCCATTTAATTCCATAAGCTTTCAAGTATATTTTTAGTTACTTTATAGAGTTGCAGGGATAAATGAATCTTAATTTAGGTTACAACAACAATTTGATTTCATTGATCTAAACCAGAAAAACATGGTTTGAGAACCAAAATAGAAGAAAAAATTGACAAAGACTTAAAGAATTGAGCCCACAGCCGTACTATACCAAAATTAACTCTTTTCTTTTATTATTCTAAAGAACTTGAATCCTTTCCTTCTCAAAAAAAAAAAGAACTTGAATCCTTTGAGAATTCTTCATTTTTTCCTGATTTTTTTTAGTTCGAGAATTCTTATAACTAAAGCTAGGTACGTATAACTAAAAATACCAAACAAAACCATTTTAAACTGAGCCACATGATCCAATGATAATATACATGATCCAATGATAATATACAGGGAACCCAAAAGCTAGAAAAACAAAATAATACTTACTATATATAGTATATAAACTACTTGAGATATCGTATGATATATAAGTAAATTAAAACCATCGTGAAATAATCTCGTTTATAATCACAAATTAGAATAGACACACAAAAGCAAATTACATAATATTCACTTTGATGTATTATAGTAACCTCGTATTTGATTTCTTAACCAAAAAAAAATCATTCAAAATTATACAAAAACAGATATAATATATATATATATATATATATGAAGAGGATGCCCTAACTGTTGGATATTTCTCGTCTTCCTCTTTCAACTGTATTTAACATGAACAAATAAAGAGATTAGCTAAAGAAATAATTAACAGTTCTCTAAATGAAGTGAATTATTATAATTAAAGGCAAGCACCAAAATACGTACGTACCCCAATTTTCTGTAAGAGTTTTTGTATTTTTTTGGATTTCTTGGACTTCTTCTCACGAGAACCACCAGCACCATAGGAGTATTTACTGCCATCAGAGTCCTCATCATCTTCCATCCTAGATTAATTTATGTAAAAATGGTTAGTGTATATAATATAGTCTTACATTTTTTTCTTCAAAGACCGAAATGCAACTTATAAACAAGCTAATCTAAGCTCAATATAGTGGTGACAAAGACCTTTTCCGACGCTCTTTTTCAAATATCCGGTGATGGTCGTCGGAAATCTGAAAAAGGAGAAGTGAAGAGACGTTGAACAATGACGAGCTCTATATCATGACACTATTTAATAACTTTTGGTTGTACCTATTTATCTTTTTGGTCCTTCAGTTCTTAGCTCTCTTTTAAATTTGGCCTCCAAGTCTTTTAGTTGAATAAAAAACCTTGCCCCATTTTTACATAGTTTTATGTTTGACTCTCTTAACATTTCACTTCGTTACAAGACCATCTTTTTATTGTCTGAGGACGTCTTTGCAATTGCCACAAAGAGTAAGTAGCCGTTGTCTATAACCGTTCGATCTTTGCTAGAAAGGGAAATAGCTCATTTTCGAATAACACGAAAAGGAGAAACTTGAAGTCCTTAATTGCAATTTTTGGACATCTTCGCTTGAATGTTTATTAATGGGCTCTTTAAGTTTAGGCCCATTTGTACCTTCTTGTGACTTCACTTCACTGTCTTCCTCCGTCACCATCGTCAGAGAATTGCCTAATGTGACTGAGAGTACTTCCATTTCTGAACATTTAAACTATTTCAGGTATGTAGACATCGAATCCCAAATGACTGTTTTTGTTCTTTAAGGTTTTTCTTTTTCGTCTTCTTTCTGAAATTTTTCGGCTTTTGTTTGCTCATAAGACCTTGTCTTGCTGTTGTGTTAGAGATACAGAAATCTTCTCTGTTTCTTTTAGTGTTCTTAAAACTTGGAGAATCAGAGATTCTGGGTTTGCATTTTAGGGGATCTATTTACTTTGAATTCCTTAAATTTAGGGTTTTGGCCTCTCCTTGCGTTTGTTTTACTGATGGAAATTGTCACATTGTTGATGTTTCCTTCAACTCGGAGAATCAGAGATATGAGTTGTGATTTTGGGGCGTTTATCCACTGGAACTTACATTTTACTTTGACCTTGCAGTTTTGGTGTGGTCATGGCTGAAAAAGAGGTTCCGGTGTACTGTTACTGGAACGGTTGCATCAAGTATGGCACGGAAGGAGTATACTATGAAGGATCGACTCCTAAAACGATTATAGTCAAGGGAAAGATTGCATTTAACAGATTGTTGGATGAGATGTATCTACTTACTGGTTTAGAAATAGATAAGCAGAGATCAAAGGTTATAGTCTTTGGTAGGTATCCTTCTGTTCTTTCGGAGTCGGTGGTTAAGTATCTTCTTCTGCCCATTGTGAACGATGCTAGTTTGGAGACAATGCTTGAGGTTCCACGCAATCATCCTGATATAAAGAATGTGGAATTGTATTTAGAAGTGAAATCTGATGGAGTTATTGTTCCTGCTGCTTGTCCGTCGAAAAGACAGAGGACTGATATACCTGTTAAGTTAGAGAGGGATAACAGTAACGGGTGGATTGAACTCATTGAAGACGGAGCAGATGCTGACAATGGTAATGATATAGAGGGTGATATGACTGAGAAAGATGTGGGGGCGCAGGTGGTTAATTTGAATGGGGATAGCAGCATTTCGGATAAGGATTTGGATGAAGGCTCCACTTCTGGTGTTTCAAAACCTGCTCTGTCTGGTTTGTGGATCGACGATCATGACTTGCGACTAGGACTGTGCTTCAAAGATGCTGATGAGCTGAAAAAGGCAGTGAACTGGTGCTCGATTAGAGGGCAGCAAAAGTGCGTAGTACAAGAGACTGGGAAAGACGCGTGTATGATTGAGTGCATCAGATGGAAATGCAAATGGTCTCTTGAGGCTGCTAGAAAGGAAAAGCACGGTTTTTTCGAGATAATCAAGTATACTGGTCCACATACTTGTCGTCCACTTGAGCCAGAAGATCCCAGTTATGAGTTTGAAGCTGATGAGATTGAACGTGTGGTCAGGGTACAGCCCACACAATCATATGCGGAGTTAAAAAAGTGGTGGAAAGAAAAATTTAGCTATGAGCTTGAAACTTCCGAGGTGCAGGTTGCGAAAAGGGAAGCTATCAAAAGAGTCTGTGGAGATTGGGATAAGAGTTTTGAGGATTTACCCAAATTAATGGCTGCCTTTCAGTTATCCAATAAACTGGTCGTAGACTGGAAATATGAATGTTTTCCCAATCCTAAGTTTGCATCGTTCTGTGGCGTATTTTGGGCATTTTCACAGTCCATTGAAGGATTTCCACACTGTAGACCTCTGATCGCAGTGGACTCCAAAGCTTTGAATGCTAAGTACCCTATGACATTGATGATTGCCTCGGGAGTAGATGCTGCTGGGAAGAATTTCCCACTTGCATTTGCGGTTACTAAAGAAGCTTCCTTGGACAGCTGGCGTTGGTTTCTCACTAAAATCAGAGAGAAGGTTACACAAAGGAAAGGCATTTGTGTGATCTCAAGTCCCCATCCGGACATATGCGCTGTTATTAACGAGCCTGGGTCTCGGTGGAAAGAACCCTGGGCTTATCACAGGTTCTGTCTTAATCATCTATGCTCTCACTTTCATGGCATTTTTCGAGACTCCTTCCTGGAGAGTCTTATAAAGAAGGCTGCAGTGGCGACGCAGAAGGAAGAATATGATTCCTACATGATGGACATCAAAAAGAGGAATCCAGAAGCTCGGAAATGGTTAGACCAGTTCCCTCCAAATCAGTGGGCTCTGGCTCATGACAGGGGTCAGAGATACGGATTCATGAATATAAATACAGTATCTCTGTTTGCCGTTTTTAGAGTCGATCAGTTAGCTGATCATGTATTGACAGGTTACATGCTGCTTCTGTTTGATGAGTTGAGACACTCTTTTGATGAGTATTCTGATTTTACCCGTAGTTATTTTAAGTCTGGCGATGTATATGTGAAAGCTGTCATGGACAAGCTTGATGAGTTCAGGACAGTGTCAGTTACTTACGATGTACTGCCGTTAGACAATAATGCATTTCAGGTCACAACACCATTGGATAAGAATGGATGGACTGTTCAGCTGAGCGACTGCACCTGCACATGTGGGATTTTTCAAAATTTCAAGTTCCCATGTCAACATGCTCTAGCTGTCTGCAAGAAACTGAAAATCAACCCTTTGCAGTATGTGGACGACTGTTACACTCTTGAACGATTTAACAAAACTTACGCCGCCACTTTTTCACCTGTTCCAGAGTTGTCAGCTTGGCCGGAAGCTCCTGGAGTTCCGAGATTGTTCCCTCCGGTCATTGCCACGCCTCCTCCTCCTCCACAGAAAGTATCAGGTAAGTTCCAACACAAAGCTACTACGAAGAAGAGGTGAAAGTTGTATGCATGTGAATCGAGCCATACTGGGCAATTTGGCGGATTAGTGTAACTGATTAGTAGATTTATGTTTCGTAGTGCTGTTACTGCTGTAACAAAGACATAATGTGTTGCTGTTTTTGTATATGAAAATTAATCCGGTTTTTTTGTGTGAAAGCTGTGCTGACATAATGTGTTGCTCTTTTTGTATGAATGTGAAAATTAATCCGGTTTGTTTGTGAAAGCTATTGGTGAATCTTTGAACCGATTGTATGGAAACCCGAGCTTGACCGGGAACTGAATCCCACTGTCTCCTTGATTTTTACTCTTCATCGACGTCTCTTGTAATATACACAATGTGAGTGACTGAGTGTGTAGTGTTGTGTTAATACGGACAACGAGCTCGTCCAAATGGCAATAGAGTTAGCTGGAACGAGAAAACCCGTTTTAATGGGCTTACAAGCACAAGAGTGGGCTTTCTAATTTCGACCCAACTATTATTTGTCCCTACTTTTTATTCTTACGCTCTGTAATTATTAATTTGAAAAACTCTGTTCTGTGAAGTCGCTGTCAAGTACGTCTTTATCCTGACAAGAGCGACCAAATAACCGGAGAAAATCTTCAGAGAAAGGTTAAATTACTTCCATTGCTGAATTATTCAAGCTTTCTTCTGATACCCAGCTCGAAAGTCTCCGTTTTATCCCAGGTAAGTAGAATTGTAGAAGTCTTTAGGTTTTGCGCTACTGTTTACCTTTACTCTTTGAGATAGAAAGTGTCGTTAGGAACTAGGAGTTTAAAATTTTACAATTTTAAATTCTCTGCAGGGTTGTTTGTGCTCATGGAGATGGAGAGAGAAACCTGTATAGAAAAGGTTATAGTGTTGTGTTACTGGAATGGTTGTGTTAAGTATGGTCCTGATGGTGTTTACTATGAAGGATCCATTATTCAAAAGTTCAGAGTTAAGACAACGACTAAGTTAACCACTTTGTTGAATGGGATTTATCCAACTCTTGGATTAGATAAGCATAACTCAAAGCTCGAAATCTTCGGTAGGTACCCGGTAGCTATTTCACCGCATCAGTTTACGTATGCACATCTTCCTGTGGTGAATGACACTAGTTTAGAGACTATGCTCGAGGTTCCAAGCAAATGTCCTTCTATAGATAGCGTGGAATTGTATTTGGAACTGAAGCCGACGTCTGATGTTGTTGTTGATCCTGCTGCTTATTCATCGCCGTTGGTGAATCCTGGTAGTTCCTCGAAAAGGCAGAGGATACAACAAGAAAAGGCGGATATGAGTACAGGTTCAGATGGGTGCTTAAATAAAGTTGTCGAGTCTAGTGTTTTGAAGCCCTGTCTTCTGTCTAGCTTGTGGCTTGATGATGATCATGCATTGCGAGTAGGATTGTGTTTTAAAGATAAAGATGAGCTGAAGAAGGCAGTAGACTGGTACTCTTGTAGAGGGTGTCGGAAGTGTACAGTAAGAGAGACCGAGAAGGACGGGTATATGTTCGAGTGCGTAAGATGGAAATGTAAGTGGTCACTGTCTGCAGCTAGGAAGGAAGAGCACATGCTTGTTGAGATAACCAATTACACTGGCCCACATACTTGTTGTCCGATAGATCCAGACGATTCAGATGGTCTTGAATCGGAGTTTGGAGCAGATGAGTTTGAATGTATCATCAGAGTACAGCCCACTCTTTCTATTCCAGAGTTGAAGAAGTTGTGGATGGAGAAAACTGGCAATAAGCTTAAAACTGGGGAGATAGAGGCGGCAAAACTTGAAGCAATTGGAAAAGTCTTTAGAGATTGGGATCAGAGCTTCACAGTATTGCCTAAATTAATGGCTGTGCTACATTCGTCTAACGGGCTGGTGGTGGACTGGCGATATGATGTCTTTCCTAATCCTGAATTTGCATCCTTCCGCGGAGTATTTTGGGCGTTTTCACAGTCCATTGAAGGGTTTCCACACTGTAGACCTCTGATCACAGTGGACTCTAAAGATTTTAATGGTAAGTATCCTATGACATTTATGATTGCCTCAGGATTAGATGCAGCCAACAACTATTTCCCGCTTGCCTTTGCGGTTATTAATGAAGCTTCCTCGGACAGTTGGCGTTGGTTCCTTACCAAAATCAGAGAGAAGGTTACACAAAGGAAAGGCCTTTGTGTGATCTCAAGTCCCCACCCGGACATACTTGCTGTTATTAATGAACCTGGATCGCATTGGCAAGAACCCTGGGCTTATCACAGGGTCTGTCTGAATCATCTGTGCTCCCAATTCCATGATGTTTTTAAAGATGACAACCTGAAGAACCTTGTAAAGAAGGCTGGATCCACTAGTCAAGAGGAAAAATTTGATTCCTACATGAAGGATATTGAAAAGAAAAACCCAGAAGCTCGGAAATGGTTAGACGCATTGCCTCGAAATCAATGGTCCCTGGCTCATGACGGTGGTCGAAGATATGGAATGATGCATGCAGAGAAAATTTCTCCAAATCCATTCTTCAAAAGCGTTCAAAGCGTTCAACGCTATGGTCTGTCAATGACAGGGACGATGCTGCTTGTGTTTGATGAGTTGAGATCGTTATTCGATAAGTCTTTTTCTTCTAGCCGTGGCTGTCTTAACCGTGGCGATGTGTACACCAAACCTGTCATGGAAAAGCTTGAAAAGTTCATCATAGAATGCATTACTTACGTTATAACTCCGTTAGATAAAGATGCATTTCAGGTCAGAGATCCTTCAGAAAATGATGAATGGATTGTTCAGTTAAAAGACTCAGTTTGCACGTGTGGGGAGTTTCAAGCTGACAAGTTCCCATGTCTGCACGCTCTAGGAGTCTGCGATAAGCTAAAAATCAATCCTTTGTTGTATGTAGATGACTGTTACACTCTTGAACGGTATCACAAAACATACTCTGCCAAATTCAGTCCTGTTCCAGAAGTACCTGCTTGGCCTGAAGCTTCTGGAGTTCCGAGGTTGGTACCTCCCGTCATTGCGCTGCGTCCTGTCATTCCTCCGCCACTGCCTCTAACTAACATATCAGGTGAGTCCAAACGTAAAAGTACTCGTAAGAAGATGTGAGGTGAAAGATGGATCTGAGTCGAACTAAGCCAGGCATTTTGGTGGATTAGTAGCATCTTTAACTTTTGGGAAGTAATATGTATTGTAGACATAACTTGTTCTGTATGTGTAACATCTCTGAAAAGCAATCTGTTTTGTTGATACTTTTGGTGATCCAAAATATTGTAGACATAAATTTGTTGGATATGATAACTTGTTTTTCAGGTTAATGAATCTTTTTTTACTTTCTGTAAACTATTGAAATAAACCGTGCATAGGATCTTTTGGCAGTAGATAATATTTCATATACAGATTACAGACATAACAACTTTGTTAACTGGTTAGAATATGTAGTTTAGTGTTTTATATGCGTGAATAGCTTGAGAAGGGTACTGTTATCTTTTAAGATTGTTGTATTTGCTCCTTTGGTGAGTATATTTTGGGGGAATAGCTTGGTAAGGATACTGTTATCGTAGTGCAAGGGTTCTTTTACGCTTTGCTACTTGTTGTGCTCAAGGTGGCTCCAATGATTTAAGACAATATTCAACGCTTATAGAAGTACTGGAAATCTTGGAAACACTCGTACACTTGAAGCCTTGACAGAAATGGAGATATACTTATCTGCTAAGTATCCTAATCGCATCTACTACATTACAATATGGATAATGACTTAATTAGCTTGCTAAATATGTAGCTTCACAAGATTGGATGTTCGTGTTACTTATGTATAGCTTATACTGAAATATATTCGTTAACTAGCAATTATTGTTTGATAATAACATACTAGATATTAAAATAGCTAGGTTCAAGTGGCAATATATAGTTTTTGTATTTAGTAACATATTTTTATAAAAGGTCATAGTATTAGTTATCATTGTAACTATATCAATATCTTGATAAGATCGAGGTATGTTATCTTCTTGTTAACGCGTGGTTAGATGTCTGTATTTGGTACTGGATAACAAATTTCAGACTGTGCTACTATGATCTTAGGTGTAATAATGTTTCATTATACGGATAACTGTTTGTAGATGGATAAAATTTTTGTTATCTTGCGTAGAATAGGAAGTTAAATTCTAGAGTTGTTTATCTAATAAATGGTCTAAAAATCTCTTTAATTATTTGTGTCAGCAGTCAATTATCTGTCCGAAAATGAACATCAAATATGAAGATCTCACATGGAGTGAAGATGAATACAGAGGTGACCCAGTTCAGGAAGTGGTTGTCGTCCTTCTGAACTTACCCACCCAAGAAAAAGAGGTGCACATAAGTTGAAATCCTTCATCACAGCCACCGTTAATTCGAATGAGTGATTTTTATGTGGTTATTAGTCTCACTGTTTGAAATAGATTTGGTTATTGACTTTGCGGTTTTTATTTGGATCATTTCGCTTGGGACAATTGTTATCGGCCAACCTATCTATTAGTAATGTGGATATTTATATCCAACTTGCGAATCACCTATGGTTCTTGACATGTAAGAGTTTACGTTTCTCTCCGGTTATTCTTTAGTCGCCATCACTCCTAAGAAAATATTATTTAGGTTCGCTCTTATTGCCATAAATAACCTTATATGTTCACCGTGGAGTATGTCTTTAGTGGTGTATTCCCCGCGTCAGGGCCCATCATCCATCTTGGCCATTGGTAACTTACTCAATAGCATCGTCTTCTCGAAGACGGATCTCTGTTCTAACCGCCGCAACCAGTGAAAGAAAGCTCTGCCGCTCTCGTATTAACAACTCAATTGGTGAAGATCCGAGAACTATTATAAAATCTTATTTTTCCTTATCATCTTTCTGTCATGACCTCATAAAGCTTGAATTGCCAACACCATAACAAGACCTTCAAAGTTCAAACCACAAACACAATAAACGATACTAGTTAGTGTGTACTTACAGAGGGTTTGATATAGCTTGAAAGGGTGAAAAACTTGTTCAAGTAAAATATATTCTCACATCTATATTAGAAGGTGATAATTGTGGTTCTTTGCTTAGAAGTAAATATATATATTTTTTTTCTAACCACACAAATAAGAAATATTTTCCTTGAAATTGAGTATTTGTCAGCCGACTCTACATCCTACTATCCTACCATGACATTCAGATTTTGTCAATGTAATTAGATAGGGACTAAATAGGCAACATTAATGATTTATGGTTTAGTTCATTACTTTATATTTTTAACTTTATATATTACCATTCACCTAATAAACTGATCCTCTGTTGATATTGGTCTAATTATCCCTAATGGTTATCTCAAAAATACTTTTGTCCCCAAGGTTATGTATATTAATTTTGTCATATAGTAGTCTTTGTCCCCAAGTTTTATAAAACTTGGGGCCAAAGTTTCTTACTGTTATAAATATGTAAACATTGGAATGAGAAAGAGAATACAACTTTCACAAAAACTCTTGGAAGGTTCGTTAGAACTTGATTCACCCGTAGAGTATTGTAAGCTCTCGTATTCGTTTCGTTCTGGATTCTTTTTCGGTCTCTTACGCTTGATTTTGATACTCGACTATAAAAAAATAGGGTTTCAGTGGTTGATTGAGGGTTATATATATAAATATATGTCCGATCAGTACTCCTTGTTATATATGTAAACCTAGATATGTGATTTTGGGATTCTTATCACTTTTTTTTGCTACTTGTTCCGCAAGTCTCTAAGGCAACACTTTGAATTGGGTGCAGAGACCATGCCGAAGAACAAAGGAAAGGGAGGAAAGAACAGGAAGAGAGGAAAGAATGAAGATGATGATGTGAAGCGTGAGCTCATCTATAAGGAATATGGGCAAGAGTATGCACAAGTTCTCCGTATGCTAGGCAATGGCAGATGCGAAGCCATGTGCATTGACGGCGTCAAGCGCCTCTGCCATATCCGTGGTAAGATGCACAAGAAGGTCTGGATCGCCCCCGGTGACATCATACTTGTTGGCCTCAGGGACTTCCAAGATGGGAAAGCTGATGTCATCCTCAAGTACATGTCTGACGAGGCCAGGCTTCTCAAAGCCTATGAGGAGCTCCCGTCTACTACCCGCATTAATGAAGGCCTTGAAGAAAACAGTGATAGCGAATTAGAGGGCAACCTCGTGTTTGAGGATGATGATGTCGATAGAATCTAACTTTGTCTGGTTCTACTTCTAGCTTGTAATATCTTATTTGAGACACGCAATGTTTAATTTGGGTTTAACGTAAACTGAACTTGTGTGGGAGCTTTCTGATAATTCTTTATTTGTCGACTCACTATATTCCATCAAATTAAATGTAATCACTATATTCTCAGGAAATGTGTTACGCCTCGTCAGTTTTCTATGTCGTCCTTTCCTTAATGTGGACATGGTTTGTTCCTATCACAAGGTTAATTGGGGATCCCATTAAAGGAAATGTATCTTGTTGAAGCTAGTGTTGGTCATCACTAATTAGCAAAGTGATTGTTTACAAGAAGATTCAGTGTAATTGTGAATAACAAGTTTTGTTGTAAAATTTAGTACATTACATAAAGACCAAAAAGAAAAACAAGTTTATTTGATTTAAGATGAAACGTTACATGATTTTTACAGAAACATGCCTTAGCCCAAAGCCGGGAAGAAAGTGACACCAAAGGCATCAGCGTTCCCAAAAACAAACTTGCAAGAGTCTTGGAATTTGTGGATGGTGAAGGTGCTGTCATCGCTTGACTTGGATTCATATCTTACTTTTTTGGTTTTCTGATTTCTTGCTTTGTGCTCTTCTTGTGTTAAAGCTTGCTAAGTCATTTATAAGGATTTGGGTCTTTCTTTTCTTTTTCTACCAGTCATGTTGAACGTACTTATTAAGCTTCTAAACATTTCTTTTTCCCTTACAACGTTGATTGAGATCACGATATGATCTTCGTCAACGCGAAATACTTATTAAGAAACAATTAAGCACAAGAGCTTATGAATTATAACGGCTTGATGGAGATTAGGAATATATGATGACTTCAATGCTACTCACAGCCTCATAATTATTGAAGTCAATAATTGTTTAAAATGTTACTTAATTGGAATAAATCTGTACTTCTGAAATTATTTATCAGCCTGGACAGAAGGTTCTGAAATTCCAACATTGTTTTATCCCATCATCGCGCCGCCTCCACCAAAAGAATCAGGTAAGAAGAGGAGCTGAAAGTTATGCAGATCTAAATCAAACTGGACTTAGGATTATGCATGCATGGTTTAAGTATAAACATCTATACTAATTCTGTAGTGTTTATAGACTTTTAAGAATATAATTAAAACTGTTAAGGTTATATGTTGTAGCCTTGTATATTGTGTTGCTGCTCTGTACTTGAAAAATTAATCCGAAATAATCTCGGTGATGGAGTCCCTGATTTTATTGCAGTCACTTATTTTTCTGTCACCATACCTGATACATGTTTGTGGTATTTTGTAAAAGGAAAAGGGAAAGACAAAACCACGGAGTACTCTCCTAGTGATGAAGAGTTGAGAATTGCACATGCTGATATCTTGAAAATGGTGGACTTTGACACGGTAAGGATTCAAATCACAAAAAGTTGTGTTATGGTGGAATATACTCTTAGAATAAAGAAAATTATGTGTTATGGACTATACTCTTAGAATATAGAAAATTATGTGTTATGGACTATACTCTTAGAATATAGATGTCTAACAATAGCTTTGTCATTTTCTGGCAGGCAAGGTATAGTGACATCCTTGAGCAACTTGGTATGAACTCAAGATAAGATGGTTTTCTTATTCTTCACCGATGATTTATTCTTACTAAAGTGCATGTGTTTCAACCTGGTACAGCATGAAAAATCCAAAATTGATCTCACCCCAAGAAAGACAACTATAAAGTGTATGATCCAAGACGAGCTCACTACAACGTCAGAAGAGGCCGACTTGCTGAGGATGAGGAAGAAGAAGAAGAAGATTTAACATAAGGTCCTTAGGATTAAAACTGGTTATTTTTGGATTACTCTCGCATCCATGTCTCTAGCTTTGGTAGTATACAAGCAGTGTGCTTACATGTATCTTTGGTAATAAACAAAATAAATTTCAACCTATTCTTTTTGATTGTTATAAACTGTTTAACTGTTGGTACTCAGCTAGTTTTCTAGCTTGCGAGTGAATTCAAAATTAACACATATACACAGAAATGCTATAAATGTAGACCCTTTTATGCTACTGAAGTTACAAATGTCTATTTTACAGATAAAAATCTCAACGAACCATCCCTCAAAATCCGTTCTACAAGATTTACTGAACCGAAATAATGGGCTTTCTAGTATCGGCCCAATCGTAATTTGTTTCTGTAATTATTTTGAAAAACTTTAAATATTTGGGAAGTTCCCTGGCGAATGCGAAGGCAGAAACTTCTCTCCATCGGTGGCCAAATCACTGGGGAAATCATCAGCGAACAGTGAAAGTACTTCCATTTCTGGGAAAATCAAAACTTCCTTGCAATACCCATCTCGAAAGTCTTCGTTTTTTCCAGGTTTGAGTTTGAGTTTCTGAGTTTTGGGTTTTATGTTTTCCGCCGCTAAAAAGCTTAATCCTTTGTCCCTTCGTTTTAGAGATAGATTGTGTCGTTTTGAAATGGAGATTGTTTGGGTTTATAATTTTCATTTGGATTCTCTGCAGGTTTCATTTGTGGTCATGGCTGAAAGAGAGATTAAACAAGCTCCTAATGTTGGTACTGCTCGTTCATCACCATTGCAAAATCTCGCTGGTTCCTCGAAAAGACAGAGGACACATCAAGAAGTGGCGGATAAAGCTGTCAATTCTTCTGGTGTTTCAAAGCCATGTGTTCTGTCTAATTTGTGGCTTGAGGATCATGAAATGCGTGTTGGTTTGTGTTTTAAAGATAGTGATGAGCTGAAGAAGGCAGTGGACTGGTGGTCCATTAGAAGGAAGCGAAAGTATTTAGTAAGAGAGCCCGAGAAGGATATGTACATGTTTGAGTGCGTAAGACGGGGTTGCAAGTGGTCACTTTGGGCAGCTAGGAAGGAGGAACACGGTGTTGTTGAGATAACTAAATGTACTGGCCCACATACTTGTAGCAGCAGTGAATTTCCAGAAGATTCTGATCCGGAGTTTGTAGCATATGAGATTGAACGGATGGTCAAGGTACAGCCCGCGTTGTCAATTGCAGAGTTGAACAAGTGGTGGAATGACAAATTTGACTATGAGCTTGAAATTTCGGAGGTGCAGAATGCGAAAGAGGAAGCTATCGGAAGAGTCTTTGAAGACAGGGATCAGAGTTTCAGACTCTTACCCAAGTTAATGTCTGCACTACACTCATCTAACGGGATGGTGGTGGACTGGCAATATGATCCTCTACCTAATCCTGAATATGCATCCTTTCGTGGCGTATTCTGGGCATTTTCACAGTCTATTGAAGGGTTTCAACACTGTAGACCTCTCATCGTAGTGGACTCCACAAACTTGGAGGGTGAGGACCAAATGAACTTGATGATCGCCTCTGGGGTAGATGCAGCCAACGAATTCTTTCCGCTTGCATTTGCCGTTACCAAAGATGTGTCCTCAGATACTTGGCGTTGGTTTCTCAGTGGAATTAGAGAGAAAGTTACAGAAAGGAAAGACCTTTGCCTCATCTCCAGTCCTCACCCTGACATACTCGCTGCTATTA
>OVAF01002158.1:0-17178 GCA_900406245.1 Odontarrhena argentea | reverse complement strand
ACTCGATAAAACACAAGATATCGTGGTCGAAAACCTATAAAAACCACGATATATCACTAGAATGACACCCTAAGTTATGACAGGTTTTTTTGTAGTCACAACAAATTTTTTTTTTTACTAAAAATTGCTTTGTTTGGTGACAGATATTTTACTGTATGTGACAGCAGACAATCTTCGGACTGGAATGACACTTTTTTTTGTGACAGATTCCTTATGACAGATTTTTTCATGGATGACAGATTTTTTATGTCTGATCAGTGGTGGATTTACCAAAGAGAAAGATGACTTGCATGACATACTTTACATACAAATATAATTACAAAATATGCACTAAATATGTGATATCTCATTAGCATAATTGGTAAAGTGCAAGTTGTGAACCACCATGTCCAGAAAAAGAACAGAAGATCAAATTGAATGCTTAATGATTCTCGTAGGTTTTTGTTTCGACAAGAATTATCTTTTCAAGGCCATGATGAGACAGTGGAAGAAGTTAACCAGGAAAACTTTTTGGAACTTGTGAAATATACTGTAAAGAAAATGAGCTTGTAATTAAGGTTGTTGTGAAGAATATTTCTAAACATACTCAGATGGTGTCTCCCAAAATTCAGAAAGATATAGCTCACCGTTTTGCAGAGGAAGTTATTGAATCCATCATTCAAGAAATATATCATGATGTATTTTCGTTTGTTGGTGGATAAATATGCAAATATTTCCACCAATAACAAGCAAATAGCAGTGAACTAGTGGTTTTCTGCTTTGTGGATAAAAACGAGATAGTCAAAGAAAGATTTATCGTTCTTGTTCATGTGGAAGACACATATTCTTGGACTCTCAGATGTGTTGTTGATTAATTTTTTTCTAAACATGAATTGAGAATGAAAAAGTTAAAGGGACAAGATTACGATGGAGAAAATAATACAACTGATGAATAATTTAATTGGTAAAGAACTCTAATTTTCAGAGAAACAATTTGCATATTATGTTTGTTGTTGGCATGGCAGTTGTTGAAAAGGAGTTATATGAAGTTTGAGACTTATTTGATATGGTTCACTCATGTTAAATGTGGCTGGAGCTTCTCATAAGAGAAACTATATAATCAGAGAAGACCATCGTGATAGAATTGAGTGAAACATTAGTAAAGAAAGAGACTGAATCAAGGGTTTGCACTTCAAAGACGTGGTAGTACTTGTTTGAGATCTCATTACATAACATTACTATAATGGTTGATTTTATTTCTTCTATATTAAAGTGCTAACGTATGTCCAAACTAAAGGGAATGATGATACGTAAAGACCCCAAGCTAATGGTCTTTTCAGATGCTTTCACACATTTGAATATGTGTTTAACGTATATATAGTTGATGTTGCTTTGTTTTTGGACTCATAAATAATTTAGCACTAGCTCTACAAAAGAAGAACCAAGATATTTTAAACTTTATGTCACTAGTTAAATCTACCAAGCAATAACTTCAAAAGTTCATAGATGGTGGCTAGGATTCCCTACTCAATAAAGTTTTCTTCTTTTGTGAGAATCATAAGACTGAGTTGATCATTATGGAAGAATAAATTGTTGATCAAGACAAAGGGAGACAAATAAACCGTAAAATCAACTTGCATTATTACCAGATGGAATGCTTTTATGTTATATTGGATATAAAATTCAAGAATTTATTGATAGTTTTGATGAGGTAAACACTGAACTACTTGGTCGCATTGCGTATTTTAATCTTATTGATTCATTCCATGAGCTCGATCACTTGAAAGTTACAAGGTTGGTTGACTTTTATCCAAAATATTTTTAGTATTGTTGATCGGATATCTCTTGAGCATCATCTTGGTATTTACATTGATAATATTCAAGAATATGAAAGATTTTCCAATTTAGAGGATCTTGAAGCTCTAGCATGTGTGATGGTGGAGACAAGAAACATATTTTGCATCATCTCGTTTATCAAAAATTAAAGCTAGTTTTGATTTTACAGGTTTCGGCGATAAATATTGTTAAGATTACCTTACAGTATCGAATGAGTGACCAATTCCTAAATTATTGCATGTTTTTTTTGTTGAGAAAAACTGGTTGATAAAGTGACAAATGAGGCCGTGAAGAAAGGATTTCAAAATTTAAAGATATGAGACTCGTATGATACATTTGTAACATATATATTTATTTTTACAATTTTGTACTTATTATATCATGACTCTAATAAATTATGAGAAATTCTCTAAGATAATTTTGTTCAAAAAATTAATTAAAATTATTTATGCCTATACTGAAAAGTGTTTCTGCCACAGTATTTACTAATATTAGGCTCCAAATGGTGACCATGAAAAGGAAAAAGAATGAGGAGCAACACTAAATTCCTCTCCATTCCTAAAAAATTACACCATTTGTTAGGAACATTGAATTCCTCTCCATTACTTAAAATTTTCACCATTTACTAGGAACTTTTTGTTCAAATGATTCATCTTCATTCCTCGTCTTGCAGAGAATTATAGAATAAAAATATTCCTCATCAAACCAGTTAGAGCCTTAGTTTTTTAACGCTTAATCAAATTTAGATTCAAATGAATGAGTCAAACTCAGTTACAAGAGAAGGAGTGAGCCCAATAGGGACCCCAATATAGAAAAAGGTAAAAGCTCGGATAAATTTAAATGAAACAACAGTAAAATGCATCAAACTGAGCTCGAACCCAGACGGTGTCACAGTGATGACACTAGCACAAACCACTAGGCCTTAGTTTTCTCTCTGAATTTTCTTTTTACGACTTTATCATTAGATTTAACATGTTATCTACGTATGGAACATCTAATGTATCATGTGATATTTAATCACACTTAGGCTCTAACTGGTGACTACTATACGAACAAAAGGAATGATAGGAAAAAAATATAAAAAGAATGAAAAAAATTAATTTGAGGAATGAAAGGAAATTGTAAAAGAAATTGGTTCCTTTTATTCCTTCTCAAATTTGATGCGGAATATTTTTGTTCTATAATTCTCTGCAGGACGAGGAATGAAGAGGAATCATTTGAATAAAAAGTTCCTAACAAATAGTGTAAATTTTAAGGAATGGAGAGGAATCTAATGTTCCTCCTCATTCAAGTTCCTAATAAATGGTGTAATTTTTTAGAAATGGAGAGGAATTCAATGTTCCTCCTCATTCTTTTTCTTTTTCATGGTCACCATTTGGAGCCTTAGTAACTCTTAATATGGTATTATATTATGGTATTATATTAATCCGAGTCTTATTAAGTCAATCTCATTTAATTTCAATAACGGATCTTTTTATGATATCTTTTATGGGAATATCTTGATATGTGGTCCATAATTCTTTATTGTAGATTTTTCTCCTCCTTTCTGGGAAAAGTATAAGGAAAAGAATCTGCAATTCTATTAATCAAGAATTATGGAAAATTATGAATAAAGAAGATTTTTTTTGTTTTTAATTAATATGAATATTTTCCCTAGTGAGCTATACCATAAAGCTTAAAATAGAAAACCACGTAGATTTGAGGTCAACAAATATTTAAGGCCACCTAATTTCTGCTATATATGCAAATTGGAATATTAAGATAAGCTATACAACTTCATTATCAAGATGCTCTGTGGATGACTAGACTGATCCTAAAACATTAATCAGATGATAAATATATTGATATCCCCTTGTATACATTTAGAAAAGAAATATTCAATATTAGTCTATCAAAATTTAAATCTTATATTCTTCAAAGGAAAAGTCCGGACAGAAACTTCTAATGTTAAAGTCCTTATTAAAAAAAAAAGAAGACCTAATCCTTTTATCTTTGACTTGAGTTAATACCAAATTTCTTAATTCTATTTCGTATGATACACTTCTATAAAGGAATTTGAAAGAAAAAAAAAACCCATTTGTTTAAAAGTAATGAATCATCAATATTACAATTATATTTAAGATGGATATTGGTTTTTTTTACATAGAGAAAAATCATATTAACCTATATTTATAATATGTGAAAATAATCATTCCTGATTTAGCCTAGTGATAATCATCTAATTAATTTAGAAAAAAATTAGATGATTACTAGGATATCTTTATAATAAAAAAGGGTTCCCTTCCTCAACTATTCACGAGAGGCTGCCATGTGTTCTTTTTTAGTATTTAGTTTTCATTTTAGTCCCTCTCCATTTAGTTTTTCTTTTATCATCTATCAACTTACAATAATTACATCAAAAATAAAATTGTGTTTTAAACAAAAAAAAAAAATTTGTTATCATTTATGTTAAAAGAGAAATGCTTCACGTTATTTTATTTATTTTATTGGTAATTATTGCCAGATGCGAGATATATTGATCGTATTTCATTTGATCGTTAGTCATGTGTGATTTCACTCTATATTCTCACAGCCACAATTTTATTTGTAAAATGCATTTGGATATATATAACTTGATAAGTTTTGTTTTTACAGTTTGACGAAGATACTAAAAATAAGATTGATTGTTTAGAATATAAAGCATTTAAAAACAATTATGCTCAAGTAGACGTATGACTCATATTAGATGTTCAAATGGCTATTTTAAAATACACTTAATTAACAAATAATAAATACGTCTTAAATACACTTTTTGATATCAGATTAAAATCTTGAAAACTATAACAAACACCACTATTGAAATACTATTTTGCAAAACTACCACTTTAATATATTTGCAAAATTACCACTTATTATCCAAACTATATTTTTTCATAATTAAAAAATTTGTTAGGGTTTAGGGATCTAAAACTTTGATTCAGTAAATCTGTAGGGTTTAAGTTTGACTTAGGGTTTCTAGGTTTTAGGTTTTAGTGTTAAACCCTCGTAGAATTAGGATTTATGATTTAATAACTATTAGACTTTAATATTTGGTGTTTAGGGTTTAAAATTTAGGGGTTTATGGTTTCGTATGAATAAAACCACTTTTAAAGTTTAGGATTTTAGAATATGATNTAGAATATGAGTTTTTAAACCCCTAAACCCTAGATCCTAAACCCTATATATAGTTTTAAAAATATACAGAAAATAGTAGTTTTGAAATTGCTCAAATCCAATTTGTTCCACACAAATAATAAATACAATTTCTTATTATGTAATTAAATATATAAAACATAATTGTTCAAATACATATAAAAAATGCATTTAAACTTTTAAAAACTTATCGATCGAAATTTCAATGAACAACACATTTTTTTATGATATTATCAGAGAGTTTCAACATATATCANTATTTTTTTTTTTTTTTTTTTTTGGCACACATCCATATATTCTTATATTATAATTTGCTAATATAATATATTATATCATATTCTTCAAATATAATAGATTTCAAATCCGCGCAAGGCGCGGACCATCCCTTAGTAACAAATATGTAATAAGTAAATCTGTGTGTTTATAGCTTGTCATTTCAGTCCATTAATAATTATATACATAAATCTAAATCTGTATAAAAAAAAAAGAAAAAAAAAGAAAGAAAGGGAAACTGAAAATGATATCCATTAACTTTTAAAATTCAATGACACTCCATTCACTTATTCCGACCCAAAATTTAGGCAATTCTCACGTTTTGAAAAAGATTCTCATTTGTTGTCAAAAAGTAGAAAAAGATTCTCAATTAATTTTGTGCTGACTATATATTTTTCTGGCTCTATCCTAATTTAAAAAGAGAGAGAGAAAAAAAAAGAAATTATCATCCTTACAAACCTAATTACTCTGTATATATGTGCACACATCAAGCTTATGTGTGCATAAATATTTGTAGCAAACATAGACCAAACCCAAAAAAAGAGAACATCAAAGAAGAAAGAAATGAAAATGACAAACCGTTTCCTCCGACCAAGTCTCATCCAACGTTTCTCCACCATGAGTCCGGTCGGTCCTCCGACCACCACCGTCGTCCCGGAGATTCTTTCCTTTGACCAACCGAAACCAGACGTTGACCTTGATCTCTCTGACCAAGCAAGACTCTTTGGTTCTGTCCCAATCTCTAACCTGGTCCGCTCGACAGCGATACTTCATGCCACGTCCATAGGCCCTATGGTAGATCTTGGGTCGTGGGTCATGAGTTCGAAGCTCATGGACACGACTTTTACACGAGACTTAGTTCTCCGTCTTGTGAAAGGAACGTTTTACGAGCATTTCTGTGCCGGAGAAGATGCTGTCTCCGCTGCGAGGCGCGTGAGGAGCGTGTATGAGTCTACGGGCCTTAAAGGCATGTTGGTGTACGGCGTTGAACACGCTGAAGACGGTGGCGCGTGTGATGTTAACATCTCTAAATTTCTTGAGACTGTTGAAGCTGCTAAAACCCTACCTACATCTCACGTACGTACCATATATACATATCTCTCTATTTTATTTTTCTGTTTGATATCATTTGTTTCATTTCATTTCTCACTTTTTTCTGGTAGTGTAAACTATTTTCTTGTCTAGACGACAAAAAAAAAAACTATTTTCTTGTCTCAAAAACATCGTTCGCAAAATATTTAGTGTAAAGTAAAAGTGATAAACGATTTTTTTTTGTTAGTCACATGTTTTGCCAACAATTATTTTCTTAATTTTTGGTTAAAATTGAATAATTTGATTTTTCGATACGTCAAATACATTAGTGGGGTACCTAGCTATTTGATAATCACAATCCGTGCAAGTTGGATCGAGAACCAAATATATAAAAGACCAATAATTTTTTTCCTTTTCTTTTGGTCTGATAAAAAAACCAATAGTTTTTTTTTTTTTTTTTTGGTCGGAAAAAAACCAATAATTTAAAAACGTGAAGTATATGTATTATAGAACCAATTAACCAAGTAGGGATGGATTATTGGTTCCACCATTAAGGAGAAGTTGTCATGTGGGTTCCCATTTTGCTAGGTAAAAATAAAATGGATCACGTTTTAGATATATTAGAAAATCCGGTGAGTGGGCTACTTGACGACTACACTCATAATAGACATATAGTCCGGTTATAAGAGTCCGAATAACCCATTTATTTTAAAAAACAATTAATTAAAATCCTTAATGACAACATATATAACCGACAAATACACGTTTACGGAAACCTTAAAAAAGCAAAAATTAAAACCCAACTTGTCTTTGACCCGAAAATAAAAAAAAACACAACTTGTCTGAGTTTAAAACTATTAATAACCAAAACCACGTCAGATTCTAGTCAGACTTAAAGTAATAAACACGATTATCACGCAATGAGGCCATGTTTGGAAATCTGAATTGTCAACTATTGCTTGATGGATATTCTTCACTTTACAATGATCCCGGTTAACACCGGTTCTTTCAATTTCATTTTTAAAATAGATTCTAATTTACCGGTTTAATTTGCTTTTTACTTCAACAGTTAAGCTCGGTGGTGATAAAAATCACAGCGATTTGCCCAATGAGTCTCTTGAAACGAGTGAGCGATTTACTAAGATGGCAATACAAGAATCCAAATTTCAAACTTCCATGGAAATTCAATTCGTTTCCGGTTTTCTCCGGTTTAAGTCCTCTCTACCACACAACCTCCGAACCAAAACCATTATCAGTAGAAGAGGAACTTGAGCTCGAGGAAGCTCACAACCGCCTCAAATCAATCTGTCTTAGATGTCAAGAATCAAACGTACCGTTACTCATCGATGCCGAAGACACGATTCTCCAACCAGCCATCGATTACATGGCGTATTGGTCAGCTATTATGTTCAATTCTGACAAAGATCGACCCATTGTTTACAACACGATTCAAGCTTATCTAAAAGATGCAGGACAGAGATTACATTTGGCGTTACGAGAATCGGAGAATATGAATGTCCCCATTGGATTTAAATTGGTGAGAGGTGCTTATATGGCTAGTGAAGCTAAGTTAGCGGATTCCTTGGGACACAAGTCACCTGTCCACTACACCATTCAAGAGACACATGATTGCTACAATGAATGTATGAGTTTCCTTATGGAGAAAGCCTCTAATGGATCCGGCATAGCCGTCATTTTAGCCACACATAACGCGGATTCAGGTAATTAAGCCATTAAGTCATATATATTATTAGAAAGATAAATAAACATTCCTGTCATGAATAATTATGAGAAAGAACCCTATTTTATTATACAAGATTATACATTTAGGGTTTTTTTCTCATTTTATTTATGTTATTAGGTAAACTAGGGGCAATGAAAGCAAGGGAGCTCGGGATTGATAAAGAGAACGGGAAGATCGAGTTTGCGCAGCTTTACGGAATGTCTGATGCATTGTCTTTCGGATTGAAAAAGGCCGGTTTCAATGTTAGCAAGTATATGCCGTATGGGCCAGTTGATACCGCGGTTCCATACCTCATTCGACGGGCATATGAGAATCGGGGTATGATGTCCACTGGTGCTCTAGACCGCCAACTTATGAGGTAACTCATAAGTCTATCTTACTACCAGTTTATATCTCCGGTTCTGTCTTTGATATATAGTTCACCAGTTTAACATTTTGGTTCTAATTTTGACCATAATAATGTGTGTTGATACTGTGTTTTTTCTAGGATGGAGCTTAAGAGGAGATTTATGGGTTGGTGAAGACATGAGTGTGTTGTGCTTTCACTGGACTGGATGGAGACATTTTCTTGAATTTGGAAAATGTAGATTTATAAATTATGATATAAACTAAGTAGCAAAATATCTTATGTAGCTTTATCACCAATGGGTATCAATCGACCACAATGTCTATGTCCTTACTCACCAATGACAATGCAATTAGCATCATTTATTTTCAGCTTGGTGAATAACTTTCTTTTTTAACGAATTATTGTGATTTGAAAACGTGATGTGACATTCATGTATTTTCGTTATATTATTCTATAATATATAAATACATATAACACCACCGTCCACCAATCTGTTTTATGTGGACACCAAGAACTGATCAAACATCACTAAAGAGCATCTGTAGTCGTGAACCCTCTTATGAGTTCTTTCACATATTATATATTTATTTTTAATAATAATTTATTTTAAAGATTCCATCAACTAATATTCAATATCTTTATCTCTAGTGGTTGTATCTCACATAAGGTTCTTACGGAAGAGATTCACGATAAATTGAAGGAAAATTCCGGTGAATCGGTACTGATTTCTGCAAATCTAAAAGAGTCGTGAAGTCGAATGGGAGAACGTGAAGAGAGACGAGTGATATATCGTGGTTTTTACCGTTTTTCAACCATGGTACCTATCGGTTTATCGAGTCTTTTCGTCTTTTGAGAATCCTAAAGAGTCGTTTCAGGTGTTATTACGTCACATGAGTGTTTATGTAGCAAATGGAACTTATTGGTTTCAAACACGGTGAAAAGGTGCGAGAAAATCATGATTTGCACAAGCATCATGACCACAACATGAGGAACGTTCGATCCTACTTCAATGATCGATCGATCTTATTTTCAGCAGAAGATCGGATGAACTCTGGATCGAGAGCAGGCAAAGAAGAACGATCGAACCATGCGGATCGATCGATCCCATCATAGAATGATCGATCCCTTATTCAAGGATTGGTGCAGATGAAGTCCAGATCGAGGGGAGCACGAAGAACCGATCGATCCCGGGTCTCAATGTGAAGAACGACCGATCCAGGCTCCCACGACCAGATTCCACTTTCCATAATTTTCCCGATCTGATTGAAGATCCTACGACGTGATTGACGTTGTTTCCGTATTTGCTCTTCCTGGTTAAAAACATCAGAAACTGAACCATGAAGACACACTTGATTTTTGAATGAGATTTCTTGTTTTTAGTTTTAAAAGTTTTGTTGTTTTTCATTGAGTATTCATTCCAGTTCATCTAGACAAATAATTAGTATTTCTGTATCAATTCTGTTTTCTCTTTGATTTCAATGAAATTTTATTAATCATTCATCTTATTTTCTTTAATAATGTCTGAGTAATCCATTAGTTAGATTTAGGGGTTTCAAGGGAATTCATGATCAAAAGATTGGACACAAATAGGGTTTATCATTTGATATCATCATCTATTGTTTCTCCTAAAGCTTAGGCTAAATTGATCACTTAGTCTTTGATGCTAGGATAATCTATTCTCCAAAAGTTTATAGGTTTCCTGAAAAAGCATTAGGTGAGCAAATCATCCTTAGCCCACGAGAGTTGGTGCTAAGGCGATTTGTGAGCGTAGCAAACCTGTTCGTGTTAATGCTTGCTTAGGATTCTGGGTTCAACGAGAGTTAGATATTTGGGTTCTAAGGATAGTAATTGGTACCACGAGAGTGGGTCATTTAGACATTATTGTTTGAGCTCTTGATTGCATCATTAACGCCCCTGAATAGTTGTTTGATCCTTGTAAACCTGATTCATGTCATTTTCCCCTAAGTCTAGCGCTTTATTTCTATTGAATTCTACATCTTTAATTTGTTCATCTGGATACTTTGAAACAATCATCATCCTACTATCGATTTAGCTTTATTGAGATCATAAGATTTACAGTGCATCACTTGATCTTCGTGGATTCGACCCTTAGAATATTACAATCATATGCCGTGCACTTGTAGTAGTTGATAGGGTTTAAAACTCGTGTTACCAAGTTTTTGGCGCCACTGCCGGGGATCAATAGCGTTGCCTGTAGATTATCGATCAAGGTTTAGTCTAAAACATACTAATCATTTCCTTTGTTTTCTCAGGTGCATGCAAAGAAGAAGCTAGGGATCTGACAACCTCCTTGTACTCACCAACGAAGAACTCAAAAGAAAGGAACGAGCAAAACAAGAAAGCAAGGTCGAGACCAGTCACAATGGGCCAAGCACTTGCAGCTCAACTTTGAGCTATGCAGGTCCAGCTGCAACGCCTTCAGCGCAGCCACCACAACAGCCACCCACGATTGGGGAATCTGATACATCCCACACATTCTACAAAAACCGGTCGGCTATTGTACCACCTGCTGTGAATAGGCAAGACTATGAGATCAAGCCGCAGATGATCGCGTTAGTCAAGCAGAATGCGTTTCATGGTTTACCAGCTGAGAACCCGATGGACCACATCGAGAACCATGAATCAATCTGCAGCACCACCAAGTCCAACGGAGTTCCTGATGATTACAACAAGTGCATGTTGTTGCAATTCTCCTTGGCAGACAAGGCTACTCGTTGGCTTAAATCACTTCCACCTGGATCATTGACCACATGGGCAGAAGTGAGAGCAGCTTTCCTCGATCATTTCTACACCAAGTCCAAGACGGCATCCCTCAAGAACAAGATTTCCGCATTCCAGGAGCTTACAGCGGAGACTTTTGGAGAAGCTTGGGACCGGTTTAAAGAATATCAGCGAGAATGCCCACATCATGGTTTTTCAGATGGTCAACTTCTCACTATTTTCTACGATGGTGTTGACTGGGGATTCAATACCGCCATGAATTCTGCAAGTACTGGTGATTTTATGACCCAGTCGAGAGATGGTGCATACAAAATCATTGAGAACAAGTTCCAACAGCCGCAACCCTGAGTACGATAGAATGAAGCGAGTGAGCAACATTGATTCCAAGGCAATATTAGATTTGAATGACAAGATAAATCTGCTACTCAAGGCTAACCAAAGGGATGTTCAGCTTTGTGAGCCAGAGGTGAATGGTGTCTTTCACCAAGAAGGTACCGATGCACCAAGAAGGTACCGATGGACTTCCTGATGATCTAGAAGAGGTAAAGTATGTCAATGGGCAGGATTTTGCACAGAATAGATGATTCAACTCGAACTACAGGAACCACCCGAATCTGTCCTACCATAGCACCAACGTAGAGAATCCTCAAGACCAGGTCTACCATAGCACCAATGTTCTTACTAGACAAGCATCCCAAACTTCATGTTAAGATACTTATTTATTATTGTAGTGAGATACTTATTCATATTGAACATTGAGTTGTAGATAAGTTGATATATATATTTTTTGTTTTTTTACATCTTTATACTTTTTAATATGAACAAATTTGGACACCTATATATGATACAATTTGAATACTGATTTTACGTATACTTTTCTGCATCTGTCATTTTTATAGGAAATGTTTTTCATTAGAATTTTTTTTTTTTTTTTTTTTTTAAAAAAAAAACAAGGAAGGGTTCGGGTCTAAGCCCTAATCCCTCCGTAGGCCCAAGATCAGACTTTGATGATATCAATAACATGGCGTAAATCATCTCCCCCACCGGGAATTAAACTAGGGGCACAACAGGACCAACCCCGGTACCTAACCACTAGCCCACTTCATCTGGTGGTTTTGTTAGAACTTAGAAGTTAGTTATACTAAAACTATTAAAAAAGAGCTTCTAAATTCAATCATAATCCACAACTTTACAAATCACAATGCAAATTGCCATACATTTCTGTTTATAATTTATTTTGGGAAAGAAAGATCAACGAGACATAAGACGTAAGACAAACCATAATATTATTTGGAAACACTATACCAACGGCGTCACTTAAGTGTTCTGCATAACTTGAATGATGGAAGCAACGGTCTGAATGAGAGTCATCACCAATAGAAACGTGGAGGCGACTGTGGCGGTCCCTGTCCACAAGTTACCGAAATACACTCGATTGAGGATGGCACATGACCTATTAATTGGTTTTGAATAGTGAGCATTGACTTTAGCTGCTATATCTGAATAGTGAGAGCCCATGTCGAGGATGCCTAAACAGAGTTTGTTCACCATGTCCGCCACTGAATCAGGTTGCCCAATCCAGTTCTTTATTATGCCTAACAATACCAAAACTATCATGTATCAGCACACCCACATATAGACATATATCACAGATGAAAAGTCGTTTACCTTTCTCAACAAGAAGGTTGACGTCTTTATCACTGTCAACCAAGTAATCCATGAATATGAAGTAATTACATACGTGAGCGTTGGAAGGGTAATGACATTGCTCAAGAGCCATTATGTTTCTCAATACCATTTCAATTTCGTCGTCAACCCGGAGGCAAGGCATCTTCAAACAACCCTTCTCGAATCTCACATACAACAAGACGTCTTCATCTACGACCTCAAATTTTACTCCCCCCTATCTAGCATATCCGCGTTATACATATGATCTACAGGACTGTATATTCCTCTAGGAATATTTGTAAGTGTTTCTGTTTCAACACGCATACACCTAAGCAAATCAGTAAAATGTCTGAACTTTGAGTTCCTTCCGATGTTATCTTCGAGGTTAAAGTAGTCGTTGATGATTTCACGAAATGTCCGATTCGGGATAAGTGTAGGGATAATTGGATCATAGAGTTTCTCGAGGATGAAGTAAGGAAGTTGATTCTCCAATAAGATGAGATCTCCAATTATAGTGTTTGCAAGACAAGACTCGTCCAGGAGAGGATCCCCGGTTTTCTCTAGACTTGTATTGCGTCTTCCTAGAATGAACTCCATTATAAAAACAGAGTCGTGCAAGATCATGTCCACAAACTGTGGAGATTCAATCCATGCTGTTGATTCCGAGTAGCTTTCCCTGATTATCTCTTCGTCTTTTTCGATTTTTCTTCTGAAGCTATCAATGGTTTTTTCACCTCCAGTCCTTCGTGCAAATTCGGCTAGATAATTCTTCTTATGTGCCTCCATGTTGAAGTAGCCCATTAACTTCGTGTTTGCAATATCCTCAAGAGAGTTTGGAGCTTGGGATACCAAATAACGGTGAAGAGGACCAATGATGACTAACTGAGGAGTGTATGCTTCTGGATTGACTCTACGTATACAGTTAGGGACTCTATAAATGCAACAGTTCTCAGGATTCTTCGGATAACGCCACATCCCTGGATAACTCATTCCCGGCTGCTTAAAATCCATAATCCAAGGTCGTTCTACAACAAATGTAGTGAAGAAAGAATTGAGAAAGCTATGAGAGTATAGCAAATGGAGGAGGAGTACTAAAAGAAAGAAGAACTTACCTTTGAATTTCACTAGTAAGAGAAGAAAAAGATGTATGGGTTGTCTAAGCTTGAACTATGAGATTCTTCAAATGTTTACTCTCTTTTCGTTTTTCTCAGTTTGAGCAGGAAATTAAAGCGCAAAGTCACTATCTCGATCAATTATTGACAAAGTTGTCGGATCTTTATGTGGCCTAAAACTTGCGTTTCCACGTTAGATCTTTGTATTATCCTATCCATAAGGAGATCATTAATTTAAGATAGTGCTTGAATACTGTAGTATTATTGTTTAAAGATATTTATGTCTTACTAGTGTCGGTAGCAATGTTTAAAGATGTTATTAATTTATCTCATTGATCTGGATTAGAGCAAATAAATATCAAAATAAGTTTGAAGGTTATAAGTAACAATAAGGAATTGAAATATATAAAATCATATGGTTTATTAGTGGTTACAAGTCCGTGAAACTAAAATATCACTTCCTTTTTCTATGGAATTTTTTTTTTAATTTTTAATAATAAAATATCCATTTTTAATTAAAATCATAATTTTTTTAATCAAAATCAATTTTTTTTCTTTTAAAAATCACAAAAAATAATTCCAACCCTAAAAAAATAAGCAAAATCATAAAAAATTCTAAAATTCATAAAAAGATTTATAATAAAAAATACATTTTCATTATTAATTCCAAAATAAATTAATTTGAAAATTAAATTTTGCTAAAAGAAATTTCCAAATACCAATCTAAAATTTCAGAAAAATCTAAAGTAGTCTCAATTTTTTTAGAGAATCATCTATACATATGTATCAAAATTTTATAATATTTGGCCAGGATTTATATGTTTCAAACTCGTTTATAAGGAATTATGTTATATTAAGTTCCTTATTATTTGGAAAATATGGACCAAATTTTTTTACACATAAATCTTAGTCAATCCCAATAAAATTTTGATACGTATGTATACATACGATTTTAAAATTTGGGAAATTAGTTCTCACAGCATAAAACTTTAGCGTATTTAGGTAAATAGTAATGTGTATTGTTTACTTTTTATAATTCCAATTACACCCCTAGTTTAGCTTGTGTCAGCGAAGAGAGAGAGATTGCTCTACTTTATTACCCCATGGAACCACGGACACGAGTGTAAGAGAAGAGAGTGAGTTTTGTATGGTTTGTGTATGACTGACTGACTGTAATGATAAGTAGATAGAATTTACTTGCAGAGAGAGAAACTGGTATTTGGTCTTTTAAAGAAAGAGAAGACAGAAAGTTTTTTTGATCCTATCTCTTTTGTCTACAAATCGGCTAAATATGTGTATATCCGGTTAAACATATTGATACCCGGTTAAATATGTAAATATCCAGCTATAATTTGACTAAATATGTAGATACCCCGCTAAACATGTAAATATCCGGCTAAAACTTTCTTTAATAATGTCGTGAAAATATGTGAAAAGTTAACCGGTTATATATATATTTAGACGGTTATCTACATGTTTAGTTGGGTATTTATATATATGTTTGGACAGTTATCTACATGTTTAGACGGATATATATATGTTTAACCGGAAATGACGATTTGTTTTTGTATACAAAAATGTATGTATATGCCATATAAACATATATGTGTAATCTTTGCATTTTTTGTTTCGGCAAGTGGCTAGAAGTTGAATAGGTTCTCCGACTAAATATAGTGAATAGGAAGCTATATATTTGTTTACCAATACACGTGTGTATTTCAACCCACAGAATGAGGATATATGAGTCATTAGCTTTAGATAGTGTATACAGTTAACATAAATATAAAACTAATTTACTATATTCTTAATTTTACACTTTGTTGTTATTATGTAACTAAATCATTGGGGCCACTTTAGTTTTTTCTTAAAGTCTATATTGATGTTTGGAATATTTTATTTTTAGAAAATTTGAATTTTCAAATTAATTTTATTTTGGAATTAATGATGAAAATGTTTTTCTATTATAACTCATTATTATTTTTTAATGATTTTAGAATTTTCATGGTTTTTCTAATTTTTAAGGATTTTAATTAATTTTGTGTTATTTTAAAAGATAAAAAAATGATTTTGATGAAAAAAATTATTATTTTAATTTAGAAATGAATATTTTAATATTAAAAATAAAACGTTGACTTTTGGGTCTCTAATTGACACGGTCAACTCAAAGATAGGGAATAAATGAGTAACCCAAATAATTGAAGAATAAATTCGCTACATTAAAAAGTTGAGGAATTAAATAAGGTGTGTATTTTTCATCCGATTTTCTTTTAGAGAACAACCAAAATAAATTAAATAAATAGATGGAAGGATAAATAAAATTTACAAACGTATGTGACACGTGGCAGTTTCTCACAGCTGATTGAGAAATAAATCTTACTTTATTATAAAGATATATAATTAAAGGATATGATTATTATAACATATCTACATACATGTTTGATTCAATTATGTAAAATTTGGTTCAGTAACTTTAGATGGATCATGGAGTTAAGGAGGGTGTATTGAATCATGTATTTATAATGATTTTGAGTGATTTGATAAATTCAGAGTTATTAAAACATATATTTTAAAGTATCTTTTTTTTTTTAAAGGGTCATTGGGCTAAGGATTTGAACAAATACCCTCAAAAGTCGTATTATTGGAAATATTTTAAAATTTTGGTTTTAAGTGATTTCATTAAGTTTCCGGTTATTTTATTTGGTATAGTTTTTTCTGGTTCTAATTTTGATGAAATTCGGTTTGATTGGAGGTTAATGTAATTCGATTTGGTTCGTTCGGTAGAGAATCCGGTCTGGTTCTTCGATTGAAGAGGTTCAAACCGGTTTAAGCCTTGTCAAAGTTGCCGTTGCAGGAATCTGTGTAACAGCAATGGTGAACTTGGCGTCCACAAATCGACAAGCCCTAATTGCACAGAGCATCTGTGGAGCTGTTCTGAAAGGAAACTGGAAAATTATTCTGAAACACAAAGTTGATTCGGGATTATTATCATCTCCGATCATCAACCAGGTAATCTCCGAGCTCTCATTGTATTCTGGTTATGGTGGACCTTCTCTTTCATGGAGTTTCTTCACCTGGACTGATTCGTTTCAAAGTGTTAAACATAGTTTACAATCATCTTGGAAAATGATCTTGATTCTTACCAAACACGAGCATTTCAAAACTGCACACCACATGCTCGATAGATTGTCACAGAGAGAGCTTTTGTCGTCTCCACCGGTTTTGAGATCTTTGGTTGGTTGTGTTTCTGAAGACCCACAAGTTATCTCGCACGT
>OVAF01002157.1:0-17206 GCA_900406245.1 Odontarrhena argentea | reverse complement strand
GTTGGAAAACCTGTTAGTCCTAAGTGGTTAGGATTAGATCCTGTTTTCCTACACTTGTGGTTTGTGGTCGCCACCTCCTGAGGGCTGGTTCAAGTGTAATATTGGCCATTCATGGTCCAAAAAGAACAGCCTGGGAGGTGGTGCTTGGGTTTTAAGGGATCACAATGGGAAGGTATTGTTGCATAGCCGCAGGGCCTTTGCTAAAGTTGGTAGTTTTGTTGATGCAAAGCTTCTGTGTATTTTGTGGGCTATGGAGAGTATGGTGAACCATCATGTTGACAATATTATCTTTGTTGTACAAGCAAAAGATCTTCTAAGAGCTGTTCAAAGACCAAAAGCTTGGCCTTCTTTCCAGTTCCACACATCAGAGATCAGGATTGCGCTCCAAGCTTTTAGGTGTTGGGATCTTGTAGATGAAACTCAGGCAACAAACAGAGGAGCCTTTCTGATTGCTCAAAGTGTAACAGCAGACCTCCGGACCCAATTGTATGTGTCTCAGGGTAGTCCCTCGTGGCTGTTACATGTCTTTGGCAGTGAGAAATATTTGGCCTCTGTGTAGTGCTCATTTTTTGGTGTATATAATCAATTTTTTGGGGTGTTGTTCTCAGCATGAGACACACTGTGGGTTGGTTCAACCACCCGTGTTAGGCCAGTATTACTTCCTTGTTGTAAAGACTGGTTCTCCTTTAGTAATATAAGAAAAGTTCAGATGGAAAAAAAAAAAAAAAGGAAAGAGAAGGAAAAAATCTAGCTACGGATCTTGATGGGAGCTTCCAATTAGAGAAGATTAGGTTGTTAAAGGTTAATAGTCACAAGAGAGAACTCAGAAATCTCCTTTCCTTGATTTCTACCGATCAAATAAGCTTCTCTGAATCATCAGATTCAGATTTCCTTATTTTCCTTTTCGAATTCTCAGCATCACTTTCCAAAATCTCGGCGCCGTTCTCATGGACTAGCTCTTCGTTTGGATCTCTTGGTGGACTCCTAGTATTTTCCCAAAAGAAAAACCTCCACGAAGCTAAGTGGAGTATGAAGAATTCAGACTGATTACCAGAATATCAAGCTCTTAGTTGAATGGAGTAAGCAGAGATGAGGGTTTCTCGAAAATTCTAAAAAGGAACGCAAAACTGAAGTTTCTTTGTTAATGTTAACTAGATTGATTGCCCGCACACTGTGCGGACCCTAATATTAATTTTGTTTTTCTTTTTCAATAATGTAAAATATGAATTTGTTATATGTTAATGTATAAGAAACATAAAAGTGACGTAAAGTTCTGAAAAAAAAAAAAAAAATGTGATATTATTAAAGAAAAAGGACTATTTTGAACGTATACATTGTTATTATATGGAAAATTATACTATATAATATTTTGGAAACTTCCTTATAAGCAATGTTCATTATCTTTTCCTCTACTATTAGAAATATTTGTTTACTTTGTAAAAATCAAAATAATTTTGGTGGTATAGTAATTAAAATTAAAAGTAAAATAAAATGAAGAATAACAAAAAAAAATTGGTACTACATTGAAGTAGACGTGGCAGTATTACAAAAAACAATTTAAATGCCGAAAAAGTATTGATCCCTTAAGATAGATATAAACAAATATTTGAGAATTAAGGTCCAGACAATTACTTGGATACACCAAGAAACATACATATATACAACCCGTGTAAAAAAAAAAATTTTGATCACATAATATAGCATACTGGAGATAATGATCATATGATTAATCGGCTAGTGTGCTTTCATGATAACGTGAAGTAAAAAAAACACATCCGCTGATCATGTAAAACATATTATATATTAACCTGTCGTTAGATTAAAATATATGTGATGTACGAAATATTTTTTATTCAAACTACCTAAAAATATTTGAAATACCCAAAAATAAAATAAAAAATCTTAAAATTGAAATAATACACCTAAATTTTATTGTTCATCTAAATTATTCAAACATATCTGTATCTATCTGAACTAATTGAATAACCGAAATAATTTAAGAAATTATAAAATATCCTCGATCTACCCTAACATACCAAACTTAAATCAAAATATTTATGAATGAATTTACAAAGGATAGAAAATTGTTAATTAAAAAATGTTATTCTTTTCGTAATGTTTTACATTAATGTAATCGTATAAATTAGTATTTATTTTCTGAAAAGTAGTGATCCATTAAGATAGATATAGACAAAGATTTCATAATTAAGGCTAGACAATTACTTGATTACAATCCGTGTAATATACGTACAGTATTTTTAATTATAAAATATTGTAGACTGGAGACAGTCATCAGAGGAATGATCGGTTTCGTGTGATTTTTTACTTCGCTCATGTGTCCCTGTCAGAACATATGGTGACGCGGAGTAAAAAATCACACCCGCCGATCACCTAAAGCACATTACATTTTTTTTTTTTTACTTAGATCAAAATATATTTGATATAAGAAATATTTTTACCTAAATTATCTAAAAATATCCAAAATATCGGAAAATAATAATAAAAAATCTAAAAAATTGAAATAATACACCTAACCTTTATTTTTCATCTAAATTATCTAAACATACTCGTAAATATCCGAACTAACCGAGTAAACCGAAATAATTAAGAGAAACAAATTATAAAATATCCTCGATCTACCCGAACATACCCAACCATAAATCAAACTATCTATGAATGAAAATATATTTCGTGTATTCGAATATATGTTTGGTTCTTGAATCTGTTCTGGTTATTTGGGTCTAGGAATCGAGGATCCATTCATGTATTTTAATAAATCAATTTGGTTTCAGATATTTTCGGTTTGGTTCTCGGTTCCGGTTATTTTGCTCGGTCCTTGCTAAAATATAGTGGACATTAAATATGCCTAAGAAATTCTTAAATTTTTAGTTATGTTAAAATTCTTGGAATGTATCATTTGAAAAAAAATGACATTCTTATCGACATAAAAATGTTAAATTTTTAAAAATATGACATCTAGGTGATTGGCTCGCACCGTTGGTTCAAAAATTATAAGAAATAATAAAAATCAAATAATTGAAAGTCTCAAAAATATTAATTTTTAGTAGAGAAGTGCTTCGTATTCTTAACAAATACATCTTTTTAGAGAAATAAAAATAACAAATACGTGTTTTAAAATCTCATAGTTTTTAAGTAGTTAATTCATTACTCAACAGTACTGCTACACTCAGTTTCGGCTGAACATTAAATCAACACAATTCAAGCTTGGCGTTTGGCCTTTGATGGTGCCCGCTTTCTTTTGGGTGATAGAGACACAAATTGTTTTGTGGGTTACTTGGCCTAAAAGACAGTTAATTACTAAATTGTACCCAATCATGGGCTGTTTTTAATACTTGTACCTCCTTTTTTACTTCGTCAGTAGCTATTGATATTGGTTCGGCTACTTAATAAGGTTTGATTTTACGGGATAAAAAGAAGGTGTATCACGGTTAAGTTTAACCAATGGTTACAACAAAAACAAAAAGAACAAAGTGAATCTCCCTTAATCATAGAAACAAATTACTGATTAAACTAACTCCAGACGCTAATAACAACACAAGCTCATGGAAATAAAGAAAGTGCAGGTTGAAGCAAAGATGGTACAGAGTGAGCTTTTTATTGCCATAAGACTTCTGAAAACAATTGATGGTTAATATATACTTCTCTAACAACCAAAAGAAACCACATGCATTTTAAATTTTTTATTCTCATCTAGATGGTCCACATCTAAAGCTGAAAAATCAGAAAACTTTAAGTTCCACATTCCACTCAAAATTGAAGAGTATTAGTTAAATTGAACTAACAGTTTCAGAGCGCTTTAAAAGTGGTCCTTGAAGCAAGTTCCGACCTGAGCCAGATGCAAATTGCCGTTTGATCTTATCCAAGCTGTCTCAATAGTATCAACATGTATCTGCTTGTTTTGAAAATTTCCCACAATAAAAATGGGTCAATCTAGAGAATCAGCCAAAACAAATAAGAGAAAGTTGTAGCACAAATCAAAGAGAGGGCAATTCAAACATGTTAATTGTTTGTTTGATGTATCACTAAAACCAACCTCAGGATCATAACCGCCATTTATGATTTTTTCGAGATATCCAAAATTATATCTTCAGTCATCTTCTTAGCCTTACCGTATGGATTGATTGGCACCTGAAAAATAACAATGTAAGAAGTTAATAGCCCGAAGAGGAAAAACTGTGGCTATAAACCATTTGCGAACCAAATTCTGTTTCACCTGGGGTATTTCCTCGGGAATTGGGATAGTGTCAGGCTCACCATACGTTGCACAAGTGCTTGAATATATCAAAGTCTTTACTTTATGAGCAGCGATCGTCTCTAGTACTACCAAAGTGTTCGATAAAATATTGTGATAATACCTGGAATTGAACATTACACAAAGTTACTTCTTTCACACCAACCCAACATAAATGATTAAATATATCTTCAGGGAAAAAGCTCAATATACTCACTTAAGAGGGAATTGTGTGCTTTCCCCAACATATGCAACAGTAGTGAAATGCATCACAGCATCAAAGGCATTCTCTGAGAATGTCTTGTTAATAGCCTTTGCATCTCCAAGGTCAGCACGGGATGTAACACTGTTTTACTTTTAGAATCAACCATAATCAATGATGATCCATGTCCATGTCCTTAGACCTTAGCTCAACACCGCATAATGTAGCAAAAAGATATATGCAACAAACTCACAGTGAATTTTGTTCTTAATATGAATTAATTTACCTTAATATATGGAGAGTTTTGGGATTTGCTTCGCTTCCTAAGCAGCAGTTTGTAATGATAAAACCGCTGAATCTGATGGGATATCAAATCAAGCAACTCAGCAAATTGTGAATAATGAAATCCTTGATACGATAGACTATAGAGTAAGGTCTGGATAAAAGAGTACACAAACCACTTGCATAAACGAAAAGTACGAATGAATCTTTACCAACCTATGTTAATTCATAAAATACTTCAAACTGTTTTAAAATATGATGGCAGTAGCACACAAGAAATCAGACTCAAGAGAAACATAACCGGTTTTGTAAGTGCCTAGAAGAGGAGGAAGATGAAAGCATGCTTTCAAAAGAGGAGGAAATAGAGGTTGAAAGTAACCAAACAAATACCTAGTTCAACCATTAGAATAATGTGCAGGACCACAAAGAAGATAATGTTAGGAAATTGAATAATACTTTTTCCATTTTGAGAACAACCTCCTGTAAGCAGCATGTAGATCTTTTAACTACCCTGAAACAATGACCACATAAATAAATTATGAAACACATAAATTAGTCTTAAGGAAACTAATCCCTTTCTTTACCTAAATAGTTTCTCTGCAGCAATTCTTGCAGTTGTGATTGTATTACGGTTTGGCACCCATTTCACCACTCTTTTTGGATCAGCTCTCATTGGAAATTGTATGTTAATGAAGTGTATGTTAATGAGCTACAAAAGCACAACCAAAAGAAACTTAATATGACAAACATTATGTATATAGCTTATAAGTCAAGGATAACCTACAGACTTACTCCTAAACACTTCATCCTTTGGTAGTAAGCTTTAACGTGCAAAGGAGTATGCCCTTGTCATGATTCTGAGAAATATCTCATCTTGAAACAACAATCACCACAAAAAGATAACAATAGTAGATCGAGAAAAAACTGAATTAGAGCAGATTTTGTATCACTCTTTGTAACCCGAGTCCATTGTGAAACCATACATATGAACTGAATAATACATTGAAAGAGCAAATTCACGAGCCTTAAGGCCAATTCCTTTGGAGGCCGAGCCAAATGAAGCACCAAGCATTAAGTAAACTGGATTCATTATTGGAACTTCTTGCACATTATTGGAACTTCTTGCAAAGAACGGAAAAACCTGCAAATAAGTTCAAATCGCGAGGTTTTCTAGTGATTATGAGGATTGCTAGCAAGCGCGGAGTATACATTAAACCACGAAAAAAATGACATTCTTATCGACATAAAAATGTTAAATTTTTAAAAATATGACATCTAGGTGATTGGCTCGCACCGTTGGTTCAAAAATTATAAGAAATAATAAAAATCAAATATATTGAAAGTCTCAAAAATATTAATTTTTAGTAGAGAAGTGCTTCGTATTCTTAACAAATACATCTTTTTAGAGAAATAAAAATAACAAATACGTGTTTTAAAATCTCATAGTTTTTAAGTAGTTAATTCATTACTCAACAGTACTGCTACACTCAATTTCGGCTGAACATTAAATCAACACAATTCAAGCTTGGCGTTTGGCCTTTGATGGTGTCCGCTTTCTTTTTGGTGATAGAGACACAAATTGTTTTGTGGGTTACTTGGCCTAAAAGACAGTTAATTACTAAATTGTACCCAATCATGGGCTGTTTTAAATACTTGTACCTCCTTTTTGACTTCGTCAGTAGCTATTGATATTGGTTCGGCTACTTAATAAGGTTTGATTTTACGGGATAAAAAGAAAGTGTATCACGGTTAAGTTTAACCAATGGTTACAACAAAAACAAAAAGTACAAAGTGAATCTCCCTTAATCATAGAAACAAATTACTGATTAAACTAACTCCAGACGCTAATAACAACACAAGCTCATGGAAATAAAGAAAGTGCAGGTTGAAGCAAAGATGGTACAGAGTGAGCTTTTTATTGCCATAAGACTTCTGAAAACAATTGATGGTTAATCTATACTTCTCTAACAACCAAAAGAAACCAAATAACAATATAAATTAGGTGTTATAAACCTTTAGTATGAAAGATTACTAAAATATCCTTATGACTCTTATTTTTCTTTTTCTTTCTTGATTGTCTCCCCATCTTTCTTTTTCTTCTTCTCTGACATCTTCTTTTATCACAGTCTTTTCTCATCTCGCATCAAACACTTTTTTTTCTTATATTCGCATGCTTTTTATGTTTGAAATAACTTCTGTAAGAAAAAAATGGTAACAAATGTAAACTCCAGTCATTAGACGTCTGCAAGAGTGTTTAGACATCTAACAAATACATTAGACATCTACAAGAGTAGATGTGTGTAAAAAAATATAGATGTGCAATTTAATGAATAATCGTTAAATAATGAATTAATCTTCTAAATTAATTATTAGATCGTTAATGTATGTAACTGTTAACAATATCAACATTAGATCACTTTTCACGTTAGATGGATAGTCAAAATAGTTGTTCATGAATTCACATATAATAGATAATATGCACGTTAACTAAGATCATTTCAAACCAATGCAAACACTAAATCGATACTTCACTCGTTATACGAATAATAAAAATGTTTTAATTTCTAAGTATTTTATTAGACATTTATAATATATATACACTAGTTTATTGAACACTTATTGACGTACATTATATCTGTTATACGTATAATTTGCATGTTAACGTCTAATGTGGATGACTGCTATACGTGTAACTTGACTGATATCGTCTAAAATAAATTATGGACATGAAAAATAAAGTTTAGACATGAAAATAAAATTGCGTTATCCAATGTTTAAATGTTAAAAATCAACTATTAATTAATATAAATAAATACTAATTTCTTAAGTTTGAATTAGGTTACCAAATTCAATATAGATGGCTAACTTATGTGATAACCTATAAAATATTATTTAGTGGTAATATTTAGTATTACATGTGTAATGACTATCTCTTACCTATTATTTGAGAGGTACTTTTAATGAAAATATCATAGGTGTCATCCTCTCATTCAAAGTTAGAGCTAAAACTGTGACGTGAGAATGACTAGGTTTCCACGTAGGATCTACAAATATTAGTGAACGACAATTAGGTTTCTTAGACGATTTCTGGCGATTTCCCTGAAAATTCTGATGGAGAAGACGATTCTGGTATCTCTCTCACTCTCTCAGAATCGAATAAATACCCCCTCAATTCGTCAGAACTGGGGGACAGAAATCTTTTACCAGAAAACTTCCGGCAACTTTGCTGAAGAATAACAATCTCTCGCTTTCAACATTTGTTCTTGAGTTTTTCCCGCGAAAGTTGACGAATCCCTAAATTTCCCTACAAATTCTTGATTGCGGATTTTGACATCCACAAATAATACATTTACGTTTCACTTTCACTATATTCAAATTTCATCACATACACATAAACGGATTGATAAGAAAATAAAAACATTATTTACATGTGTATCACGTGGGCAATCACATAGTAAATACATATACAAATATATACAATACTATATGAAATTTAGAAATCCTAATTTGGGTTTTGTAAACCCTAGTTTGGGATTTATGAATCCATATAAATACATATAAATTATTTTTATTTTTTAATTGTCTATAATTTTATTGAAGGGCTTGATCCACGGGCCGTAGTGAAGGCGCCAGAATCCCACTTGACTTCTTAGTCCAGGAGAAAATGTCTAAGTGTTTGAACTGGTGACTTCAGACAAGTTCACGGAGCGCTAGACTCATCGTCTTGCTAAGAGCTTGTGCCCTCGTCGTTTCGTCAAGAGCTTGAGCCCTTGTCATTTCGCTAAGGGCTTGAGCCCTCGTCGTTATGGAGAATAGCATCGGATGTCAAGGGAGAAAGGGACCGGTCGTCATCAAGGAGCGGTCGTCATCAAGGAGCGGTCGTCATCAAAGTCTTGAGGAGCCCTCGGCACCAAGGACCAGAAAGGAGCCCTCGGCACCAAGGCTGCGGATTCCTGTAACTCTGAGGCGTCTCTGGAGCGCTAGACACTTTCCAGTCTTCTTGACTTAGTCAATTTCAGGGAGAACAGGTCTTCATTTCTTCGCGACTGCAGACATCTCAAGATGCCCGCAGACGCTAGGCATCAGTCTTGTGGAGAGCGCTAGTCTTCAGTTTCATACTTAGTCGTTTTCCTGTAAGCTGAGTCATCGTTGACCGTTGACTTTTGCGATGGGGGATTTTGACCCCAACATTATTTTAAATTTGATAAAGCGACAAACTAATGGTTCATTATTCTCGTAAACATGCAAAAGATCGTGTTTTGGAAAACCTCATCATAAACGACGTTGATTGTTTTCTTCTGCGGCTTTCCTTCCTTGTCGGTGATGAGCTAAATACATTGTTCGAAAGTTTCTGTCATCGAGTTCATCTAGCTCACAACGAATGTAATCATCCCTAAAATTTTATAAAACAAAAGCATAAATTGTTTAGAGTTTCTATACATCATAAAATTTTTATAAATTAACCTATGTAAATAAAAAAACCTTATTAGTTACCTATATTCGAATTATCTTCAAAGATAGCTATATATTTGTCATATTCAAATTTTTTTAAAAAAAAAAAAAAAAAAAAAAAGGAGAAAGTAGATAACCAACCCAAACAAGTCAATCTTTCGGCGTCGCGTACCTATATATTTGTTATATTTGATTACAAATATTATTGTTTAGCAATTTCTTTTTGTTATTCTTTTTTATGTTACTTGTTGAGGACTTACTCAGTTTCTACTGTGTTAATTAATAAATAGTTAGTTAAGAACCTAGATTCTTGGCAAAGTTAGAGGGAAACTGTAAAATTAAAACAATAATGCAAGCTTATTGTTGGTTTTGTTATTATGGTTGCTGATTTTGTATTATTGTTTGTTTATGCATATCTGGTGGTTGTGGTGTCACTAGCTAAGAAGAAAAAGTAAAAATCTTTTTAGAGTTTTGGAATTTTATTGCAACATCATGATGCTTCCTAAGCTTCTCGTACCATGTCACTACAAGAAAATGTGACATATATAGCATCCGTAAAACGATACTATAGGATAGCATAACGTTTTGATGAACGATGTGTTTGCCCCCGTCATCTTTTCTATGGAACTTTAGATAGCATTTTCTCCATGTGCTATATTAATTAATTATTTTGATCGCGTTTATTAGTTTGTAATTATTAATTTATAATAACACATAATAATTGCTATTATTTATTTAAATATATTATTAAAACTGAATGTTAGTAGTTTTATTTCTATTATCATTATTTTATTATATTTAATGAAATAATTATATAAAAAATACCAAATTATTAATACAAATTATTGATACAAAATACAAAAGTATGAAATACAATACAAAATATTGTACTTATACATACTTCCAAAGTACAAAAGAAAAAAAAAATGACTTCTCTGTTTGCCAAATTGGCTTCGCAACTGAAACTGGAATGGCTAAAGTGTGGCAGTCTTCATCTCTTCACTGGACGCCACTTTCCTAATGACGTGTGGGAGACTTTCAGCAAGCGGTTCTATTAGCGTCCATATTAACTATCCTACCTAACAATAACAAACATTAAAGGTAGAGAAACCATCTTAATACTGACTCGAACGGTAATCTCAAGAGTTAAAGGCAGAGCTAAGCCACTTCAAAATATGTGTAACATAGCTAAGTTGTTTTATGTCTATCATTGACCAAATAATTATGTTAGATCAATAATAGCGTAACAAACTATACCTTCTTACTAAAGAGTAACCATTGAAATGAACGCCACTAGAAGGTAAGCCAATAAGAACATCTCCAGCCATAATGTTTTGTCCATATATAACAGAGCCTGTCTTCACTTTGCCTTCTGCACAAAAAATATACGAGCGGGAGCAGTTGTGTAAAAAATATACATGAATTTTTTGTGTTACCATATTAATACATCAAGTGAACTTCGTTTTCAGACTAAAACACATACTCATTAATTTTGTCATTCTCATACACGACGTTAAAATTAAATTTTGCCCTCATCTCTCTTTCTCAAATCAATTTGTTTATAGGTTTTGAATAAAACCCATTAATAAATATTAAAGAATGCGAAAAATTAAAGTTTATAACATTTATAAGGTTTACATCGATAGGGTTCTAAATCTTATATTCTAAACCTTTGAACCCTACAAAATATGGGTAATAGCACGACATAACCAACAAAAAAAAAACTTTAATTAGAAATCTAACATTGCTACGTAGCGCAGTGAGATAATACATATTATTTATTGTAAATATATTCAAGAGTAACCTTCTGACATTACTATTCACGCACAGTGTCTCTCTCTGTCCTACTACGTAATCTGATAATATGATACGTAGTCTGATAATATACATATTATTGCTAGGGTTTAATGTATACTCCTTAGGGTTTAGGGTTAACTATAAAACTCTTAGGGTTTATGATTAGGGTTCACTCCTTAGGGTTTATTATTAAACTCTTATGATTTAATGTCCACTCCTTAGGGTTTACTATAAAACCCTTAAGGTTAAGGGTTTAATGTCCACTCGAGTTAAGATCCACTCCTTAGGGTTTACTATTAAACCCTTAGGGTTTAGTGTCCACTCCTTAGGGTTTCCACTCGGGTTAGGGTCCACTTCTTAGGTTTACTATTAAATCCTTAGGGTTTAGTGTCCACTCCTTAGGGTTTAGTATTTAGCATTTAATGTTTAGTGTTTACTATAAAATCTTTAGGGTTTAGTGTTTAGGGTTTAAGGTTTACTATAAAATACTTAAGGGTTTATTGTTCACTCCTTAGGGTTTAGTGTTTAATGTTTAGGGTTTATGGTTTACCGTAGGGTTTACTATAAAACAGTTAGAGTTTAGTATTAAAACTCACATAAATCTCATGGCTTTGTCACTATAACTTAAAGTGTAAGTAGACACCTATAAATCATATGGCCATGTTACTAAAACTGTACGGCTACGTAGCCAAGTAGTTTCCTGCAGAGTCTGCTACGCAGGTGAGTAGCTTCTTGAGGCTAAACTACTCTCACATACCACTTTTGTGCCATTTTTGTGCAACGAGGAGGGTATTTTGGTTATTGTGTGTGAGTCCATTTTCTAACCTTTAATTGTGAGCAATACATGGTTATTAGAATAATTTCAACATAAAATCTTGTCATTTGGTGATATTATCCAAATATTATAAAACATTTTAAAATTTATTTAAATTTGTTTTGGCATTTTAAAATATATATTTTTGGATTTTATTCAAAACTTAGGAACAAATTGTTTTGACTTTTGACGTCGTGTATGAAAATGAAAAAGTTAATAAATTCGTATATTAGTCTGAAAAGGAAATTAATTTGGTGTAACAGGGAAACACAAAAAAAATGTTGTAATTTTCGGGTATAAATGATCCAATTCTTGTATTTTGGGGGATAAAGAATGGTCTAGTTAGGCAGGACTAAATAAAACCCTTAGATAAGGGGAAGGCAGGACTAATTAAAACACTGATAGGCCCGTGGCAGTAACCATCGGTGTTAATCTTTAGACTCAAATCTGTTGATATGGCAGAGCGTTTGTCCATGGCAATCAACGGCAGTCCCAAGATCATGTCTTCCCTTTGTAGCCCCGCTGCTTCTCGTCTTCTCTGCTCATCCTCCAGATCCACACTTGCTTTCTCATTCTCCAGATCTCTCGTCTCTTCTCCGCTTATCTCCTCATCGTCCGTGTATCAGGTGCTTATATATCTTCATCTCTCTTTGTTGGTTACTTAGTTACTTAGATTCTGGTGATCTGAGTTTCCTGTTATCTCTGTGGTTTATAGAAGAGATATGCGGTTGCTTCCGTGAATAGGAGCTTTTGCTCTGCTTCGGATCCTAATCAGTTGAAGAGTGCTAGAGAAGATATCAGAGAGCTGCTAAACACCAAGTTCTGCCATCCAATTTTGGTATGTTGTGCACATTTTGTTACTGCCTTTAGGCGGAGCTAGTAACGTTAGACTTTATCTTGTTTCACAGGTTCGCCTTGGGTGGCATGATTCTGGCACGTATAACAAGAACATCAAGGAATGGCCCCAGAGAGGCGGAGCCAATGGGAGTCTGAGATTCGATATTGAGCTTAAGCATGCTGCTAATGCCGGTCTCGTGAATGCTTTAAACCTGATCAAACACATCAAAGAAAAATACTCTGGGATCTCCTATGCTGACCTATTCCAGTTGGCCAGTGCTACTGCTATAGAGGAAGCCGGAGGACCCAAAATACCCATGAAGTATGGGAGAGTTGATGTCTCCACTCCTGCTGAATGTCCTGAAGAAGGAAGGCTCCCGGGTAATCGTCTACCTTTTCCTTGTGATGTTTCTTTTGGTCACATGGTTCTATCAAAATATTACTAATTAGAGAGATGCCATATATTATAGATGCTGGTCCTCCTTCACCTGCTAATCACCTCAGAGAAGTTTTTTACAGAATGGGACTTGATGACAAGGTGATTGTAGTTTAGTTTTCATATTTATGGAAGACCAATAAGTGAACGATCAATACAGAAAGATTTTTCAATTGCAGGACATAGTTGCATTATCTGGTGCCCACACCTTAGGAAGATCTAGGCCAGAACGGAGTGGTTGGGGAAAGTCAGAGACCAAGTACACGGTATTATGTCCTGTCCAGTCTAGAACATGTAGTTGGCTCAACTTTACATGGAAATGCAAAAAGTAAATGCAATAGAACACTAATTTTTACTTCTTACTTTGTGTTTTGTATTACAGAAAGAAGGGCCAGGGGCACCAGGAGGACAATCATGGACACCAGAGTGGTTGAAGTTTGACAATTCTTACTTCAAAGTTGTATCTCGAATCACAACTCTTTCTCTAGACTCTAAAATGAAAGTCTTCCCTTATTGTCTCTTTCTGTCTATTAATATAATTGTTATTACAACAGGAAATCAAGGAGAAGAGAGACGAGGATCTCCTTGTCCTACCCACTGATGCTGCTCTCTTTGAAGATTCGTCTTTCAAGGTAAAAACACTAAAGCTGGAACATATAAATACGAAGAAACTTGTGAGTCTTTGCTTTTGAAGCTGAATTTGCAATGCAATATGTAATTGCAGGTCTATGCTGAGAAGTATGCTGCAGATCAGGATGCATTCTTCAAGGATTACGCTGAAGCCCATGCGAAGCTCAGCAATCTTGGAGCAAAATTTGACCCTCCTGAGGTTTGCAGCTCTTGTATTTATTTCATATGATTAGCATGAAAGCCATTATCATTATTTTCTACTTTTCAAGAGTGGGAACAAGACCATGTTTAACATCTCTAATCACAGCAAAAGAACTTAAAAAATGATCTCATGGTCTATACTATAGACCTGAGCGTAGGAACGTTGATCTTTAAATATTCCATTTTTTTCTTATTTATTTTTGAGGGGGACATTTCTTATATTTCATACGTCATTGATTTAAAGCTGGGCGGCTGAATTAAGGCCTTAAGGGATAGATATCAGAGTTACCTGAAAAAGTTTCCGGCAGAAAACTGATAGAGCATGTGAAGTCACATACTTGTATTCGATTAAAGAACTGGAATAATTAGGTGGATCTCATAGTATTTAATTATTTATCTTGGCATTGTTGAGGGCTCCGTTAATGAATAAATTTGCAGGGGAGAACTGACTAATCTGAACCTTTTGTGTAGGGTATCAATATCTAATGGGCACCAAATTTACTCATCCAGTAAGCTTTTCTGTCCATCTATTTTGGTGCCATAAATTAAGCACCCAAATGTTCCTTACCGAGTTTTCACCACTTTTATGTAGGACTCAAAATTTAAGGAAAATTGTAGTTCAATAAAGGTAAAGAAGAAAAGGAATAAGGAGTGATGTGTGTAGCAACATGGGAGATTGTTGCCTTGCAACTTTATCCTCTTGAGTATCGAGGTTATTCAGATATTTTTCTTAGAATGTTTCTGCATTTCCGAAAGATCTGCGATGTAATCTGGTTGATTTTGTTTTAGGTATTGACTGTTATTTACTGTCGAATTGTCATAATGGTTTTGGTATGTAATGCTTTTTGGTTTAATTTGCTGAAGCATTTGATTAAAATAAAAGAGAAATTTGTCTGGAAGTGACTTAGTGAAGAATTAACGTTGTAGATCTAAGGAGCATCGTGTACATATGTTTTCTAATACAATTAGCGTATCAGAACTTTTGGCAGCATGTAATATAGACTGACGCATTGGGTGGTTCTGCTACTCTTTCTCAAGCTTGCATGAAAGTCAGGACTGACGTGCACCATACCGGGGAGAGGAGGTGTGCTCACTTCACCAATGAAACATGAATTAGATCACTATTGATGAGAAACCAAATTAATAAAGTGCAGTGGATCTCTTGAGGGATCTCTGTCTCGCCGAAGTCGAGTTGTTTCCTCACCCGTGACAAGCCTCCAACAGGTGGATATTGCAAGCCAACTAAGTCAGAAAGGGGTTGCTCTGGAGGAGTTGATGTCGAAGCACCGGCCTGGTTCTGTAATTCCCGCCGTTTCTGGTAGTTAATCAGTCCAACAGGCGGATATTGCAAGCCATCTAAGTCAGAAAGAGCTGATGTTGAAGCACCGAGCTGGTTCTGCGCTTCACGCCGTTTCTCAAACTTAACCACTTCATCCTCCTCAAGAATGTCTCGTAGCATATGTGATGATCCTAGTTCACGGAGCACACGGCCTGCTCCCATTAGGTATTAGGTACTGTCCTGGACCCAAATCTGGGATGAGAATATTAAAGAACATTGTTGAGCTAACTATGAATATTTAACAAGACAGATATGCACATAAACATTTGTATGTACCTGGATAACGATAAGTTTGTGTATCTACAGTTAGCACCGTAGGAAACACAGAGTTATGAGCAGGAACGTAGTAAGAGGTTCTTCTTTGAAAGTCATAGCAGTCCACCGCCGCGGACCCTACAGTAACGCCGATAGCCCTCCTCGGAAAGTGTCCGCGTAGAAACATGAACAAGCCCAAACTAATGGAGTTGTTGATATCAACAGGTCGGTTACGCTTATCCCCCTGCCCTATAGTCCACGCCGGCGAGACATGGGTTAGCCGTCCCAGCGTCGTTGTCCACAGTTGATATGACTCCCTCACTGTCCTTAGAACGTTATCGAAGCTAGGAGATGGACTGATCGAAACGAGATGGCTCATTTCTCCGGGTTCGAGATCGAAATACCATTCACCGACGATCGCGTTGACCCACATACCTCTCACCAGGCGGACGAGTTCCGACATCTCAGACCCGGAAAAAAACATAGAAAAAAAATTAGGGCTTTTGAAATGTAAGATCCGATCAATATAGGGTGTAAATGGTACCAGCTGAATCTGGCTGAATTTATTTGAGATTTTCGGCAGAATTTGGCTGAATATATTGAAATGTAAATGGTACCAAATGTAAATGGTACCAAAATTTTTTTTTTGTTTCATTTAATCTATTATTACCTAGAATTCCAGCTGATTTTAAAAGTGGAATAAGCTGATTCAAATTATACCAGCTGAAAAAAAATTAGCTCAAATAAGCTGGAATTATAAATTCCACTGGTACCATTTAGAGCCATAATTGGGGTAACTAGAATCGAAACTTTGAAAGTATCAACCCCAAATAAACCCAGAATCATCGGAAAAAAAAAACTCTTCAAGAACTTGCAAATCGAATTTCAATGTCAACAGTACAAGATGACGGAAACGATTGCATATATTGGGGAAAGCTAACCTTTTTGTGTAACAGAGTCGAAGATCGCTGAGAATTTCTTAACCAGGTAACAATGGAGGAAGTGAAGGTATGCTTGCTCAAAGGTTAGGGAAGAGAAATTTATAACCAAAGTGTTGGGTTTGTTTCTGTTCACAAAAGTAGTAATGGCCATATACACACATCTCAGAGGAAATCTTTCTCCCATCGCAGACGCCGCCGCCAGTGAGATTTGGTTTCTGGCAAAATATTTCCCCTATAATGCTATACCTATTCTTTACCGAAACACGGCTCTGCGATATCGAAGCGTCAGGGTTATGCTTGTCTTTTTCAACATACAGATGAGAATTATAAAAGTCTTTTAGTATTTCCTTAATTATACAATCTAGTTGTATTATTGAACTCGTTTACCCTTTTCTTAATATATAGAATGTCAACTATTTTAAAGCATTGAGAGTATTTTACAAATCTAAAAAGAAAGGATATTTTCAAAGAAAAAGCCTACACCAAAAAAATAAAAAAGGGATAACTTACAAATTAGGGAAAACACAAAACATTAAATATGATCACAAAAATATTAAAAAAAGGAAATTCTAAAAAAGGGATTAAAAAAATATTTGTGTTTTTTGAGATCTTAAACGACCAATAGTATCTTGACAAGTACGCTACCGGAGAAAACGAAAAATTTACAAGTTCTTGAAAAGGATAATTTCAAGTAAAAAAAATGTCTATAGTAAAAAAAAATAGAACACTTTGTAAATTAAGGAAATAAATGTATACAACAAAAAAAAA
>OVAF01002156.1:0-17208 GCA_900406245.1 Odontarrhena argentea | reverse complement strand
ATAAGTGATCTAAACATTAAAAATAGATGATACAAATCTAACATTTTTTTGTAGTGTTGTAGTCTTTGAATCAGATTGTTTTTTTTTTATTGGTTACAATGTTATAAAATCAAGAGGATTGACATGTTTTCGCAATTTTATTAGTAAAATTTGATAGCTTTATAAATCTATTTTAATTTCTTTTGTCTATTTTGTTAATTCCTCGTAGTATTAATATTCGTATTGCTCACAAAAAAAAAAAAAAATGCAAGAGCAAAGCACGAAACGACGTATTTTTCCATGTTTGTACTTTGGTTTCAAATTGGCTTCCTTGTGGTTTCAATTAGTTCTCTTTAATCAAAGTACTAATTTATAGAGTTTGTTGGAAAAAAAGGTAACAAACTAACAGTTAATTTTTTTTAAAAAAAACAAGCTAACAGTTATAAACATATTATGCATACACTATTTTGAATTCAGTTTAAACATTACACATCTAGCACCACGTATGTATATACAATATGTAAATATTATACCAAATTTTCTAATTTTTGTTTTATTATGACTTTTGAACATGACATACCGTACACATCTTAATTAGCTGACAGCCTTTCCTCCACATGTGTTTAGTTACGAGTCAAATATCAAAACTAACACGTTTTTTAATTTAAAAAAGTTGTTGCATTGTAAATAGCTAAGCACTGATAATTTGTTATTTTTGATATAAACATAAGAATGTATATGATAAGATACTTTGGTATATAGTGTCAGGCATTTTTTTTACCTAAATCAGTAGACACCATATATATGTATATATATATTTACGAATTCTACCTGAAGAGAAATCATATATAGATTTCTATTTAAATCACCCCTTTCCAACATATATATTTAAAAGGTTTTACACTTCTAGGCATAAACTTATATATCTTCTCAAATTTTGGTTCGTTATATAATTCCGTCTCAAAAATATTCAAATTAGCGATTTCTAAATTTTATCTAAAATATTTTACTAATTAAAATATTGACTCTCGGTATTTTTCCCTTTTTTTTTTTTGTTACAAGTTGAAGCTGGGAATTTGTTGTTAAAAAACCGATCTGGACAAATTGAAGTAGTAAATATACTAATTAACTATAACGTGTTTTAGACAAGGGAAAAAAGAAACAAAGGTCAACATTTATAAACTAATTTTGAGAATTTCTGTCAATTGCATTCAATAGTTAATTTATAAAACAAATCACAATTTCTGTACAAACATATGATCGAGTGATGTTGGAAATAAACCATATATTGATTAACATAAGAAACTTCAGTCCACAACTTTGGAATCATAAGAAAATCAATTTAAATAATTATTTGATGATTATCCCACATTGAATCTGATGAGTGATGATCACTAAATATCTTTTTCTCCAATGGGAAACATGGACCATGGAGTTAATTAATTGTTAGGTGATTGTATCACACGCGCTTAGAGAAAGCAGTGAGAGAAATTTAGAAAGAGAGAGAGAGAGAGATGGCTTGAAATGAGAAAACACACCAAACCCTAACCTCACCCTCACAAATTTTTCTTATCTTTTGCTTCCAACTCACAGATTCCATTCTCATTTTTAGATTCACAATCTAAATAACCCTAAAAATCAAAACCACATAAAAAGGTTTCCTCTTTCCTTCCTGTTCTTGAAATTAGGGCTAATTTCCCAAGACAGACTCAAAAAGAGAAGAAAGATCAGATCTTTCATCAGAAAAAGAGAAACCCAACTCATGTTTTGTGTTTGCGTGTGTGTGTCTGTATATAGATAAACATCACATACCCATATTCTTGTGTGTGTATATAAAAAGTAGTAGTAAACAAAAAAGAAAGATGGGAAGAGGAAGAGTAGAGCTGAAGAGGATAGAGAACAAAATCAACAGACAAGTCACTTTTGCAAAGCGTAGGAACGGTCTTTTGAAGAAAGCTTATGAACTGTCTGTTCTTTGTGATGCTGAGGTTGCTCTCATCATCTTCTCTAACCGTGGCAAGCTCTATGAGTTTTGCAGCTCCTCTAAGTAAACCAATCACTCTCTCTCTTCAATTTTTCATTTTTTTTATAAGTTAGATCTGAGCAATAGCTAGATCTTTGTCTGAAATCACACGATCTTGGTTTTTTTTTCTTCATGATTTTATTTTGATAGTTTTTCAATTCATGAAATTTAAGATCTGGTTACTTTTTTTGTTTGTCAATGATTTTTAGAGTTTGAGAAGTTTGCAATCAAGTAAAATCCAAATCTGAAAAGATTTTGTAGAACGAGATATTAATTGATATGTGTGTGAGTTATGATAAGAAAACTTAAAAGTTTGATACACAGATCTCTATGGAAATAAGTAAGGACCCAACGTAGAATGTTAATATATGGTTTCATGCATTAACCATTTGTTAATTCTTACTTTATTGTGGTTAAAGCTTTAAACGTGTGTATATCTGTGAAGGGATTAATTATAATTATTCTTAATTTTCATCTTTTTGTGTATGTATATATATCTATATGTTTTTTTCTTGTTTTTTTTATTTGCATTTGGGAATCCTGAAACTCAACTAAAAAATTAAAGATATTGCTTACAAATGATATGTTTGATATATGTTGTACGAATGCTATAATTATAATGTTTGATACAATTAAATAATAAGTATATATACTATAGATCACACACATATATGTGTCTTCTAAATTGATGAGTTAGGTTTGTGTAATCAGGCAGTCGATTATGATCTTTTTGATTGATTATAGTTCTCTTTGAGGGTTTCTTTCAGCATGCTCAAGACTTTGGAACGGTACCAGAAATGCAGCTATGGATCCATTGAAGTCAACAACAAACCTGCCAAAGAACTCGAGGTGCTCTAGCTCTTTTCAGATTTTGGATTTCATAGCTTACAACTTCAAGAATGATCTTATAAGAAAGTCTGTTTTTTTTTTCCTTGGGATTTCAGAACAGCTACAGGGAGTATTTGAAGCTTAAGGGTACATATGAGAATCTTCAGCGTAACCAAAGGTATATTATCAATCTTTATATATCTTGTACCAGTTTTATATATATAGATTCATATTTGTGTATCTTTGTTGGTGCAGAAATCTTCTTGGGGAGGACTTAGGACCTCTAAATTCGAAGGAGTTAGAACAGCTTGAACGTCAACTTGATGGCTCTCTCAAACAAGTTCGCTCCATCAAGGTCATATCAATAGCTATCTCAAGCTATATATATACACATGGAACTATTCAATAAGATTAATGTGTGAAAATGTTCGTTGTTCAATTGTGACTATTATTTTGGTATGGTGATTGTTTGCAGACACAGTACATGCTTGACCAGCTCTCTGATCTTCAGGGCAAAGAGCAAATGCTGCTTGAAACCAATAGAGCTCTGTCAATGAAGGTAATTTACATAATCTCATATACAAAAGAAATGCAAATGTTGTGGTCAAATTCTTTCACAGCTTTTCAAGTTTAATAATAGTATGGAGAATCTCTAGTGTTCTTGTGTATTTGTTCTGATTATAGCTTCTTGTGGTTAAAATGTAATTGTTTAGCTGGATGATATGATTGGTGTGAGAAGTCACCATATGGGAGGAGGAGGATGGGAAAGCAATGAACAGAACGTTTCGTATGCGCATCACCAAGCTCAGTCTCAAGGACTATACCAGCCTCTTGAATGCAATCCCACTCTGCAAATTGGGTAAAAATTCTTTAACATCTCTACTTTAGATATCATCTGCTAATGAATCAGCTATAAGGTTCTACAGTTGCTTGGTCTAAAGATGATCATCAATGGTGTGAATGTATTAAGTTGTTGTTAATGTTATGGTGATGATAGGTATGACAATCCAGTATGCTCAGACCAGATGACTGCGACAACACAAGCTCAGGCGCAGCCTGGAAACGGTTACATCCCAGGCTGGATGCTATGAGAGTCGTGTGACCATTCGAGAGTGTTGTGATCAAGTTTCACCAACAAAAGACCTTTTCTATATATAAAGTATAGACACAAAACTTGGATTTGTAGAGACATAAAGTGGCTATATATAATGGTCCTGAGGATCTTCAGGGAGTTTGTGTCTTTTGTGAACAACATTGCTTATATTAATAATTGAAATGTGTGCAATTTGTTTTGTGTCTTTTGTGAACACCAATGCGTATACCAAAAGGCACATTGTGAGAAACATCAGACCCCTGAGTACTGTGTTTTGTCTCAATAAGGTTTTCTTTTTAGCTCCAAAAGCTAGCTTTGAAAGAGAAACATTTCTCCATTTCTTCATTATATGTATTAATACTATTGTAAATGAACAATATTCACAGAACAAAGCGATTTATACATCTCTCTGCTGCCTTGTCGAGCCTACTGGCTTTGGTTTAGACAATTCAGATGAGATCCATGACAATCAGTTACGGTGTTTCGTTGAACTCCATCACCTGGAATTGAGACAAAAACAAAAAAGAGAGAAATTCTTTAATAAACATGGATGATAAAACAATGAAAATGTTGTGTTTTCGGGCAAATTTCGGCGAAACACATAGCTTTTGCTTTCTAATTTCTAGGCATGTGTTTCATAGGTTATTAGTCATTTTTACATTCAGTTGTTCTAGTGATCCAGCTAGTAAGAAAGGACTAATCTATTGCAAAACCGGGACATGCCTCGAGAGAATATGAAAAGTGTTTACCTTTCCACAAACAGGACAGTTTTCACTTCTCTCCATCCATTCATAAATGCAACCGAGATGGAAATGGTGAGAACACTTTGTAACAATCTTGGGGTTCTCTGATGTGTATTCTGCAAAAAGATCCGATAATAAGCTTCCTGAAATTGCATTGATAAAGTAAAAGAGAAGTTGAAAATGAGAATACCTTCAAGACATGTTGGACAGACATCTTCATCATCAGACAATAGATACAAGCTGTCATTACTAGCAGCCATTGTCTTTGACATAAGAAATCTCCGAGTGGATTTACAGAACTCTTCTTTGGAGTCTTCACCAAGCTTATTAGCCCATTTGCTTCCTTTCACCGAGAAAGAATCAGAATCCAAATCAGCATCAGTATCACTTCTGAAGGGCTCAGTTTCCTCGTGTGAATGACTTGAACCCTTATCACGCCTTGAGACAAGGGAATCACGTCTTGACCGAAAGTATATAGGATCAGCATCGTAAGGCAGAGGCCTTGGTGTAGAATTGAATGTGTTAGACATAAAATTATCATATGAAGTAGAAGAAGTCATCGATATAGTAGTAGCTTGTAAAGAGGATGGAAGAGAACGAGTTTCGCCTCTTCTGAATAAAAAGAGATACTGCAAAAAACAAACCAAATTCAGGTCTTTAATGAGCTCCTACTTTATATATAACAAGCAGTTGCAAAGTAAAGACTGTGAAGAGATATGATTACCAAGTTAAGCAAGTTATTAACCAGACATCTTGGGCAAGGGCAGTTTCTATTCACTGAACTACTCGGATTCGTGTAATCTTCATAGTCGTCGACCCGAAAGCAAGAAGAAACACATCCCATCTCTTTCTTTCTCTTCTCAGTTCTTCTCAATTCCAAGATGTTTCTTTAATACTCAAGAAGCCAAATTCTTTGAAAATTCACCCACAACACTGAGATTTTAACCAAAATCACAAAGGAAACTCTTCAACTTATAACAAGAATGCTAATTTCCAAGTTTCTATTAACAGAAACTCCCTACAGATTTCACCAACAATCTGTTTCATTCCACCAATCAAAACTCATTAAAAATTTTCCAACAATGACAACAAGCAGAGAGATAACTAGCAAGAGACATCAGACATTAACTTTAACTCAGCACAAATTTGTGTGTGTTTGGCCCAAAAACGAATAAAACTTGAGGATTCGAATGTATGGGGAAAAAGCAAAATTAGTCAAAGTGAAATGCAAGCAACAGATTGAAAGTTGAAACCTCCTAAATTAGGTAAATTTTCTAATAAACACAATAGAAGAGAGAAACATATCATAAATAAAAAACACAGTTGACGATTAAACAAAACCCATGTCGGATAATTGACTTAAGCATCAATGAGAAATTTGACCAGAAAAAAAATTTGAAATTGTATTTTGATCAGAACCCAATTATCGAATGCTTTACCTTGCAGGGAGAGCTAAATTGGGTATTTCGATTTCGATCGGACTCCACCGAAAAAACAAAGAACCGAGGAGGGACCCAAAATTTTCAAAGGAGAACCGAAAAAAGAAAAGAAAGAAGTGAAGAGAGAAATAGCTTTAGTTGCAGAGAGATTCCCACAAAAGTAAATGAAGTTAATGGAATTTCCACACTTTAATTTATCTTTAAAAAAAACTTTGGAAAATTGAAGAAAAAGTGAAGAAGTTGGTGTGAAGGTGGGTGGGCGTTTTGCTGTATGCCAATGGAGTTATCAATCAAACAACTTATGGATGTTCTTTTTCTTTTTTTATTTATCTCTTATATATAAATTTATGGAAAACATCTGACAAAAAAAAAAAAAAAAATGAATGAAAGTAGAATAGGTCTCACCAATTGTTAATAATCACCCTAAATAACGTAAACATCAACTTCTTTGAAGCAAATGCTGATGAGGCCTACGTACTTGTCGGAGATCAGAGACGTTGATTGAGCCGTGACAATATCACTTGAGCGAGTTGTAACTCGTCTGTTTCGACATAATCCACTACTCTCTGATGAGATCTTCAATAAAGTCAAATCCTCTATTGACACTACCTTCGTTGTTGATATTGTTATCAAACCCTTATCCGTGGCTTGAATAAACAACAAAGGCTCGGTATCGTTCGAGCTCCACTATAATGATGATCAAAAAGGAAATTGAAATTTTATGTACAAAAAAGTTTATTCCCCACTAGAATCGATGAGAAGTTCAATCGGGTCTAGTGGGTAAAAGTTTTTATTTCTTTGTAAAAGAAGAATCATCTGGGACATGGAGAATTAAAACCGACATTTTGTCAATGAGCTTTGAACTGTACCAAGTTGTTTTGAAGTCTAGAGCTAGGTTCTTGTAATCTTGTATTCTCACTTTTTTGTATTTGCTCGACTTCAGGTGTTAAGCCCTTTTCGTATAATGTTGAAATCCCCTATTTTATATTTCAAAACATTTTAATCTATTTTTCCATGTAGCAGTTATATATGTTTTGTTACAGATATAACATTTTTAAAAGGTTAAATTCATTTTAGTTATTTATTTATGTTTTAATACGAATATGAACGATAGTGATCAGACTTATTTATTTATTTATCTATGTTATAACGATAATGAATATTCTTAACAAAAATAAATGGTGAAATGACAAGATGTCTTAGTGCTGACACTTTAGACTTTTAATTACTCGCTTGGGTGAAAGAGTAGTTGAGAAGGGGACAATTCGTGCTTAAAGTTTGTTATGCTATGACAATAAACAAAATTGAATGCCAAAGTTTGGTAAATGTTGGAATCTATTTACCGAAACATGTTTTCAGCCACATAAAGAGAGACAACACCAATAATAAAAAATATCGTCTACAAAAAAATGTCCAACAATATCCGCTACCAAGAAAAATGTAACACACAAACATACATTTAATAGTAATCACATTTTCATTAAAAATTCTAACAAAAATATTGGTTTTTTTGAAGAAGAACAAAACGAAAAGCCGAGAAATATGGTTCCGAACTCATCATCATTCAATTCCTTTTTTTCCATTAGTATGGTTATGTGGCATTTACTCCAAATGTAAATTTTCTCAATACTTTAATATCATGTTTAAAAAAAACCCAAATAACAAAATACCATGGACACGTTTACAAAAAAAAAAAAATAATACCATGGACACTAAAAAATGGTTACACAAATTTTCAAAAGGGAAAATAGTTTATTAAAATTCTACATACACATTGTAATGTAAGGCAATAATAATTTTTTATTATTCAAAAACAACATGCATATATTCTCACATCTAAAGTAATCATAAAGACAATTGTTTGATACAAAAAAAAAGACAACTGTTATACATCATCTTTACTAAACAAAAAATAAAACACTGAAAATAGTACATCTTCGTTTACGCTCTATTGTTGTATTTGACCAACGTTAAAGATTAATTTAACAAAAGTATATTCTCTCACTATAAAAATGAAGATAAAACATTTATTCAAAGTATTTATTAAAAAAGATTATGACCACCAACCAAAATAAAAAAAAAAAAATTCAGAAAGTTTATAAAACCAAAAGCAAATATAAATCACTATATTTCTCGATCAACTAACTGTATAAATTCATAATTATAAGTACATTTACAGACTATCAAATCCCTCTAAATCATAATTTATTTCATATGCCTTTCAGAATATTTACATTATTAGCTAAATTATATAAAACAAATTTTTATGAATTGTTATGATTTATTTTAGAGTCATAGAGATGGCTATGCATCGTGAAGACAAAAAGTATCTTGAATGAATGAAAGAAGCAACACAATGGACTGCAAAATTTGTGGAATCAATGACTAATTCTTTAAAACTTGTGGAATCAATGCTGCAAAAATTTGGACATGATATGAAGAATTTGCAACGTAACAAGTTTACCTACAAAAGAATGATTTTAACAGAAGAAGAAGTGAAACAATGTACTCTCCTGGAGATCGTAATCAATTCTCAACCAAAATGAAAAATCATTATTCTATTTCCCAGGATTAGCAAATTTAGAAAAAAAAAAAATACCAAAAATTAAACAAATACATTTGTTAACAAGTATGTTACATTACAATAATCATATCCACTAATTCACTTACCTAATTATATATTCCACAAATGAATATAATATTCCTTATTTATGGAGTTGACTAATTTAAAATGATATTTTGGTTTAAATTGAGTAGGTATGAAAAAATAGTCCAATTAGATAAAAACATATACAGATTTATAAAGAGAAATTACGTGTAAATGCATGCATCTATGTTGTGAAAGAAATATATCTTTCTTCATATATTACGTTTTTTTTTCTGGCCTGACTACTTTTCTTCTATCTAGTCATTTCAGTCGTCATTCTCACTGCTCTCCAAACCTAGACGAAGATGATACTAACCTTGGAGAGCAGCGAGAATAACAACTTAATTAAATGACTAGATAAAAGAAAAGTGGCCAGACAAGAAACAAAACAACGTAATATATGAAGAAATGTAGATTTCTTTCAAAATATAGGTGCATGCATTTATACGTACTATAAATCTATATTTGTTTTGATCTCATTAGACTATTTTTTTCATACCTACTCAATTTAAACAAAAATAGAATTTGAATGATTCAATTCCATAAAAATAAGAATATTATATTCATTTTTACGGAATATATAATTAGGTATAATATTATTATAACGCATAGGAAGATAGATTATTATTGAATTTTGGAATATTTGATTCCATAAAGATGGAATATTATATTCATTTCCGGAATATATAACGTTTAATTTGATCTAATCGTAGAAGAATTTTTTTTTATAGGTAAAATAGATTATTATAACCTTTTTTCTGGTTTAACCAAGATGTTAAGAAAATTTGGATGTTTACTAGTCACCTTAATCTTGAAGCAAACACATCAATAATATGTTTTTTTGGATATTTACTCTTCGCCTAAAACAAAATGTGAATTTGAGAAAGTAGAGTTGGATTACCAAATCCAAAATGCATATGCCAAAGTTTTGAGAGGTAATACATGTTTTCATTAAACATAAGAAGAAAAAATACCTTTTCTTTGTGTTGCAAAAGCAAATTGGTCTCAAAACTCTCACGCATTCCAGAGGTACTTCTTACATCCTTATGTCGTGTGCTCGCATGGGTGAAACATCATTTCCCTACAATTTTAGGTGGAAGATGATCACTTGATCATTTATAAATACATAAATATATATAAAAACATCAAATCATTTAGCTAATTTATGACCTAAACAGGAAATAAATTTGTTCCTCGATAACCTTTTAAAAAAAAAAATCTTGGAATATATGTTAATACGGTTGCCATCCAACATGCTCTAGTCTTACGTCTAAGCGTACGTATGTACACACATACCGATTCAACTGATAGAATCAAAGACGCCTTTGATTAATTAAGTTTATCAGAGTTACACAAATCAAATTCAATTTGTATACCAAATAAGTGTAAAAGAAGCTATATTTCTCTAATAAATATTCTAATTATCTAGACCCTGTCCAACAACACTTTTAGTTGAAATTCTACATCTGATATATGTTAATACAGTTGCCATCCAACATGCTCTAGTCTTACGTCTAAGCGGATGTACACCGATTCAACTGATAGAATCGAAAACGCCTTTGATTAATTAAGTTTATCAGAGTTCTACTTGCACAAATCAAATTCAATTTGTATACCAAATCAGCATAAAAGAAGCTCCATTTCTCTAATAAATATTCCAATTATCTAGACTCTATCCACCAACACTTTTAGTTGAAATTCTACATCTGATATATATGAATCATAGTTTTCCAAAAATAAAATCTGCAAAATTGAGAAAAAACAGCAAATCCAATCACATATTCACTTACTCAGATTTTATATTGGTGGGCCTATGAATACATAATTTAAGTACAATATCCTGTTATTGCAATCTTTTACAAAAAAATTTATTATGCATTTTTTCTTAACTCAAACAAAAAGTTAAGAGAAATTTTAGTTTTCTTTACCATTTTTATTGGGGAAAAGGGTGATTTTCTTTAGTACAGAACAATCTGTAAAAAAATAAAAAAAATAAAAATCTTAAAGCTTAATGTTTATATATGTTCATGTATAACCATGAGATGACTTGAAAGAAAACTAAAGCTAAAAAAGAAAAGAAAACAAAAATTGACGAAATGGAACGAAAACATATATGAAACCATATATATAACTAGAAACCAATTTAAACGCATGCAAGAGAACAAACAAAACTGCTATGATACCAAATCTTAAACTAGAATCAGATAGATGATTTAAAGGAAAATTTAAAACAATTACATCTACATAAACTTAAAAAATTACATACAAAGTCGACTTATGGCATAATATCGGATGATTAGAGCTTCAATCATGAATCTAAACATGATAACCTAAACGTCAAGTGCCATAGCCTCTATCTCAGTCGCTAACATAAGTGCAAGTTAATTTAGAGTGATTTATTTATATAGGCGTGGAAGTAACTATAGTCTATAGACGCGGCGCTTGTGAAATAAANGATTTCTAGGGTTTTTATATATATATATATATATATATATATATATATATATATATATTACATTATATATATATGGACTTTTTATTGAAATAAATATATTAAGATCCACAATTTAATATTTCGTGTTGGGCCTGACTATTGGTTAGGCGAGCCTTGATTATATATAAGGGAAAATTGGCAAAAATAACTCATATTTTTTCATAGTTAAACTTAATGAACACTCACGAATGTCACTTCACAAACCTTTTTTTTTTGTTTTTAACAACATTCAGATTGTCACATCACTTTCGACTTGGGGGAATTACAAATCTACCACTTTTTCGATTGACATTTTTAAATGTACCACTAAGAAAGGGATATTTTCAAATGTACCACTTTTTCAAACTTTTGTTTGTAGAGTTTTAGGGTTTAGGATGTTGGTTTTAGGGTTTTAAAACCCCTAAACCAACACTCTAGACCCTAAAATTAGGTATCACCCCTCATAAATCCAAACCCCCTAAAAACTAAATCCTAAAATCTAACTTTTAATAATTATTACATACAATACCCTAATTTTATAAGATTTTAGCCCTAAAATCTAAACCCTAGAATCTAAGTAAATTATAAACCCTATAATTTTTTTAAACCCTAAGCCCTAGAACCCTAAACCCTAGCAAATAATTCAATTGTAAGGATTTTTTATAAAATAAAAAATGATACATTTAAAAAAAAAATTTAGAATGTGATAGATTTAAAAAGTGGTATGTGGAAAGTGTTACTTTTAACAATTTCTCGGGTTCCTCGTTCAACAACTTTATTGTACAGATCCAAGTGTTAGATTTATTTTACAATAGCCCCCTATTGTAAATATTATTAGTCTAAATGTAACTTTTTTAAAATGCCTTTTTCAAAATACCTCTTCTGAATTTTTTTTAATTATCTTAATTTTACCCAAAAATATCTATATTTACAAAATGATTATTTTTAGGGTTGGGTTAAACCCTTATTATAAGGGTTTAAGATTACACAATTATGGTCTAATATTCCAAGATTTGAGATTTAGATTCAAGGGGCTTAGAGTTAGTTATGAGTCATAATCTTAATGGCGTTTATGATTTTAACATAAAAACTCTAAACCCTAGAAACCTATTAAATCTTGGGTACTTGTCTATTACTATTAATTTTTTTTTTTTTTTTTTGGAACAAAACCATATGGCATTGAGAGACACAGTCGTCCGTCCATTTCAACACTCGTATATATATTTTGTTTGAAAGATATTTCGAGACTCATAATTGATTATATCCTTTTAAGTTTTAAGCATATTTTTTAATCATTGTAGTTGTTACTCGAATATAGTAACAAAAAAAAAACCAGCTTCTCAGAAAGTTTGATATCGTTCAATCCCTGTTTGCTAGCTATTCAAAACCTCTATATGTTATTTAAAAATAATTTTGACATTAACGTTTCAAAATATTTACAAATCCCATGGTCGATCCTATATATAATCTATAATCCAATAGAGAGACTCATCTGTTTTTTTTGTTGTCGGTTTCTAATGCTAATTGTTCATTCTCGTGAATCGGTGATGTTTTAACACATACGGCGATCTTGTGAAGAACACAAAAAGTAAAGAGATGAAAGTGGTTAAAAAGAAAATTCGAGAAGAACATTCAACATTCACATTCTTTAGTATAACTATTTTTTTTTTTGTCGTTATCAAGAATGATTTTTATGTTACGAGAAGAAGACATAAGTAAGAATTTGGGTATATATGGTTTGTGTGGACATCCTTAGTGTCTCGTGAATCGACAGAGACTCTCCAACTGTTTTCACTTCCCCATTCTTATTCCCATAAGCCTTCACTTTCGTAATCTTTCATTTCTTGTTCCTTCTGTTAAAGAAATGAAAGAAACTATTATTACTTATAGTAAAGTCTACCTCTTAACTTTAGTCTCATTGGCTACATTATTTACCCATATATAAAACTAATCGTTTATACGTATAAACCAAAATCATGAGTGAAAGATACCACTCTTCCAATGGTATGACAACAAGATGATAGTTTTATTAGATACCACGTTCTACCCTAAAAGCGGTTTTTAGTAGGATATACCTATTTATAAGTTTAGTTTTTTTTTTTTCTTTTTTAATGAATTTCAATATATTTCGCAAACGAATAATCGTAATTAGTTTTTTTTCTTTTTTAATGAATTTCAATATATTTCGTAAACGAATAATCATAATCTCTTTACATCTAGTTTGAAGCTTTGGATTATTGATTCAGAAATATATTTAATAGTTGATCCATATGCTAGTATATATGTTACTATTATCTGAATAACCACAGTTAATAATCATCGATTGTGAAGTGACCATAATCTAATGACAGTTATGAGTCCACCGGAAACATACACGTTTATATCCAAAATCAAATTTTTCGTTCCTATGTCATGTAGAAATTAGACTAATGAGCTTCCCAGTTATGATCAATATTGCTAAAAATATATAAAAACCATCGATTAAAGAACAAACGTTGTAATGATATTCTTTAGTAGTATTTATGCTCTTTCACATTGCAAAGTAGGACAAATTACAAGTGCTATTGATGATAAGAACATTTGTCTCTACGTACTATTTAGTGTGAAAAAACTAAATAAACCAATTATATATGTTAGAAAGAAAGTTAGAGTTTTGCTAGCTACCAATAATTTATAGATTAATTGACAAGATACTATACTCTAATAATAGTCATCTTAAATGTTTTTCTTTGCAAAAGGGGATGTCGACTAGACATAAAACATCAAACATGAAAGACAGTGATTCAAAATTTGGAAATGAGAAATCATGTCATATCTCTTAGTCTCATTCGGAATTCATAATGTAAATACAAGAAAGAAGAAGAAAAACATATAGTACTTATAACCGAAAATGTCTCTTATCCTCATACGTGTCTTTTTTTAAAAAAAATACTAAAAGGTTTTCCCGTACATCACCTCAACTACTGGACTAGAGCAAAATCCGCTAATTCTGATGTAGCGGAGACTTATAGGGATATAACTATTTGAACTAGCGATCTCTAGATTTTATATAAGATCTTTAATAGTTGAACTATTGGCTCTTGGTCTTTGTAGGTGTCTTCGAGATGCATGTTACATGCATAGGAAACAAAATAAATTAAGATGGTATATGAAAGGATGACCTGTTAAGATCTCAAATCGAAAGCTACAACGGATCTTAAGTAACTGATTAATTGGGTATAGGCTCATCCGAAAGTCAATTATTTTTAATCATAATGAGAACTAGTGTGAAGTTTTACTCGTACATCTTTTTACCATGCAAACATCAATCCAATCTGTTCGACAGACGAACATAAATCCAAAATGTTTTTGTTGTCTTTATTGTAACCTCTTGATATCATTTTACAATAATTTTAAGCTTTTGAGCTGTGGAAAGAGAAAGAGAAGATAGAGTCACAAGATAATATAGTAGCTTTGTAGTTTGGGAGCTAGACTTGTATTTTTCCCATGATTCACATAAACAGTTTTAAGAGATAAGCTTTTTTACAATTTCTTCTCTCTTTCGTGGCTCACTCATCTTCACCACCACACTTCTATATATATCCCTCTTTCCCGATAACCCTTTGTTCCACAATAGAGAAAGACAACCTATGGAGAGAACAACGACCTTCTATGTTTGGTTTCTTTTTATGATTTTCTTAGGAATCTCTGTTAATGGCGATGGACAGCAACATCTTGTGAAGAAGTCACGTTCTTCTGCAGTTGTGGTCGGAACTGTCTTCTGTGACACTTGTTTTAACGGCGCCTTTAAATCACCCAACCACTTACTCCCAGGTCTGCTTCTTTCTTGCTCATTAACTACTCGGAGAATATTGGTTCTTGAAATATACAACAGAGAGCACTCTGGTTTCACCCGTTATGTATCCAACCGGCTATCTTCTATGATATTCCGGTTTAATTTGGTTCACTGGATACCTGAATGCCTTGACGAGAAAGAAATGAAACGATTCTAGATTTTTAAATAGTTTTCTGTATCTTACTGCAGGTGCTTTAGTTGCGGTGGAATGCCTTGACGAGAACTCGAAACCGAGTTTCAGACAAGAAGTGAAAACAAACGAGCACGGGGAGTTCAAAGCGAAACTACCTTTCTCTGTGAGCAAACATGTGAGGAAGATCAAGAGATGCTCTGTGAAGTTGCTTAGTAGCTCGCAGCCTTACTGCTCTATCGCTGCTTCCGCGTCTTCTTCTTCTCTTAAACGCTTGAAATCGAGCCATCATGGAGAGAATACTCGGGTTTTCTCTGCAGGGTTCTTCACTTTCAAACCTGAAAACCAACCAGAGATCTGTAGCCAGAAACCGATCAATCTCCGTGATTCCAAGCCTCTTTTACCAGATCCCGCATTCCCTAAACCAATCCAAGATCCCGTTCCTAGTCCTTCCCCTCTCCCAATCCCAAATCTCCCAGGCGTTCCACCGCTTCCAGACTTACCACTTCCGGACTTACCACTTCCGAAAATTCCTCCAGTTGTTCCTCCAGGGACACAAAATCCTCTTCTTCCTCCAGGGCCACAAAAATCAGCATCCTTGCCTAACAAGAAAGAGAACTCCTTGGGAGACAAGAAAGCCCAAGTACTAAAACCCAATTTCCTCTTCCCCCCTCTAGTCCCAAACCCGCTAAACCCACCATCTCTTATTCCTCCCAACCCACTCATTCCTTCTCCCCCAGCACTTCCCCTTCCACCGCTTCCCTTCCAACCACCTCCTGCCTCGGTTTTCCCTCCTCTTCCAGCTATTCCACCTGTCCCGGGACTAACTCCGCCTTCAGTACAACCACCACCTTCTTCCCCTATTCCAGGAGTTCCAGGAATTCCAACTATTCCAGGAATTCCAACTATTCCAGGGATTCCAACTGTCCCGGGACTAACTCCGCCTTCAGTAAAACCACCTTCTTCCCCTATTCCAGGAGTTCCAGGTATTCCAGGAATTCCAGCTATTCCAGGAGTTCCAACTGTCCCGGGACTAACTCCGCCTCTCCCTCTTCCTCCCATCGGCCCTGGAGTCCCTCCGGCTTCATCTTCCTTATCTAGTCATCATCAACCCTAAATTTAACAGTCCTTTCTTCACATTTCCAGTTATGTAATCTATAGTATCATCTTTATGCCCCCTTTGTTTAAATTGTTTTCTTCCTGCATTTTCACCTCTGGCTTGTTGTAATTTCAATAAATATTATTATTAAGGAGAGTTTCATTTTCTGGTTATCATTCAATGTCTAATCATCAGAAGTCAATTTAAATGGACAAGTTTGGCTTGATTAAGAAATTAGGAAACTTTTGTAACTGTCAGAAAGCTCGAGCACCCCTACAAAATTAATACTTTCGTTGTACATTAATCCGATGAAATAATTCTGATCAAAAACAAACTTCGAGCGATGATCTTTGATGGCGAAATGACAGTGCTAGCTCTGATGCGTAACCGTTTCACGATGTTTCCAAGTATTGGGGATGAGACATACGAAGGAGTTAAGCATGGTTCGTTGGTTTTAAGCTAGAGCCTCTTCCTAGTTGAGCATTTCTTATGTGTTTTGTACTATTGCTTTTGACTCTGTTTCTTTAACAGAGAGNCGTTTTAAAACTTTTTTTTTTTTTTTTTTTTGGGAATAAATTTAGGCCAATCCCTAAAAATACCATATTTTGGAGTTTAAGTTCCAAAATACCATCATAAGTTTTATTTTTAAAAAATACTATTAAACTTTTTAGTTTTTAAAAAATACCACAACATAAAAACTAAAATTTAAATGATCAAAACTAAACTTTAAGACATTACAACTAAGCAATAACCCGTCAAAACTAAACTCTAGATCTATATTAGTGAACTCAAACTAAAATTAGATATATTATAAAGTCTTAAAATCATTCTTAGCGTTTGTGGTATTCTTTGAAAACATATATATATATATATATATATATATATATATATATATATATATTTTTTTTTTGTATTTTTA
>OVAF01002155.1:732-17214 GCA_900406245.1 Odontarrhena argentea | reverse complement strand
GGTATTTTTTATCAAATCCGAATTAAGTTGGGGTATTTTTAGGGTAATTTCCCTATTCTAAAATAAGTTAAAAACATCTGTTATTCAATTTGTATTGGATTTGGTTTTATTTTGATTTGTACGTAAAAAAAAATTGTGAACAAATCAAATACACTGATTTTCTATCGGATTTGTGATTACAAATCATCTGTGTTTAAAAAAAAAACAGAAATAATCCAGAAATTACTTGGGGGAGAAAAAAAAAAGAAGACGGTGAACATCAAAGCATCGATCATGGGTTCTATTGCGCTTTTGCTCTCAGGTACACCCAAATCCAATTTCTCTCTCAAACTAACGAAGCAATGGGTTAACTAAAAGAAGAGGCGGAGGGGTATTTGACGGCGTCTCTTGTGTTGACTGCTACCGAATTGGTGCTTTCAAGGTTAGACTCTAGGAACTCAGCTAGGAATAGGATTTCAGGAATTTGATATCCTCCTTTGCTTTGCTAGCTTGATTTTTTCTTTTTTTTTTGTTACTTCTGTGTTCAGACAAGTCCTGATCATAAATTGGTGGCTTATGCAGAGGACGCTATAGGTGATGAAATATACACTGGAATTCAATGAAAGACAAACCTAGTCCGCAAATAAAGAGACGCCAAAGGTCTCTGGTATGAAAATTGCTGGACCTGATGTGTAGTCATCTATACTACACTCTAAGCCTTAAACTGACTGTTGAAACTCCAGCATACATAGCACCAGAAGTTCTCTCACAGAATGAATATGATGGCAAGGTACGCTGCTCATGTCGTTTTATATATACATATCGATTTGTCGTTAACGCGTCATTGGTTGTCAAATGTCAGCAAGGCAAGGGAAAATATGAGGACATATAGTTAAAGAGTGCTCAAAGATTTATGATTTAGTCAGTCTGGTATATATTTTGTGCAATTGTGCTGGCTCGGTCTCTATACATATCGAACTGTGTCGTTTACGGGATGAACTTCTGTTTTTCGGTCTTGGTCTGGTCCCCATCAAGATCAAGATCAAATTCTCCAGTTTCACTAATGATGTCTGATTGAAAAGGGAAAACTAGTGACTGAGAATTGAGGACTGCTGGATCCAAATAATCTCATGCTTCTCAGGTTCCAGTGATAGTAATAGGATATGATTTGGATTTGTGTCATCTCTGCTTACTTCTCAGGGTCCAGTGGTTGATGTCTTTCTAGTTTTAGTTGGTCTATTAGTGTGTCCTTTAAAGCCATGAACTCTTATCTCAGGCTGCATATTTAAGTTTATCAAACTGTGTTTGAGTTGTTTCCATATCTTGACGTTAAAATGATTAGAACTTTGGTTTGGGGAAAAAAAAAAAGGAGATTATAATGATTTTTTGTAAAATGTTTTAAATCAATCATACTTGAAAGTGATATAGGTTCTCATGAGTTGAAATTACAGTAATGTTACTGAAAGTAAATATGGACTCGGGACTCTAGGAAAAACGTGTTCGTGTTTGACTTTGGTATCATCTGTTTATAAACAAATAGATATGGGTTGCTGGTCAACGAGCTAGATAATCTTAAGAACTATATTAACAAGCTCAGGCTAAGGCTGAGGAAAAGCAATATATAAGACAATAGCAAAGTTTGTTTGCTGCAGCTTTTCAGTCTTGACCATTTCATTATTTTTAGCTTTTGTCTGATCAGTTCCTCCATTTTTTTCACTTTCATAATCTGTTCGCAATAGGAAGCAAAGAGAAGTAGAAGAGGAAAGTCAAAGCATTGTAAGCAGAGAAATTATGATGACCTGAACGAATATTTTTAGTACAAGGCAGATGATCATCTTCTTCTACCTAAAACCCAATATTGATTCTTATTAACGACGTAAAACAATTTTTTTTAATTAATTTTTGTGATTTTTTTTTTTTTAATTCACAAATACAAGGAAATACTTTAAACTAAAACGCAATCAAATTCAACCAATTACAAAGAAAACAACAGTAGCTACCCGAAAGAATAAAAAATACAATGAAATACATCCAAATCCTTTAAAACACGTTAAAATACTAGATCCAATAACACCCCCTAAAATTCCAATGAACAGAAGGTTACGAGGCTGGACCGGAAGATGCTGGGCCCAGTAAGACCACTCCTCCCTCTTCTTCTGCTGCTCTAAATCTCGTCTCTCTGTGGCTATCTCCATAGCATAGAAGCTGTATAGATTGCTTAGGATTTGTGGGTTTCTGTCGAATTAGGTATTGGTGTCTTCTCTGCTCACAATTTTAATCAATCTTTGAAATAGAAGCAGTAGACAACATACATGAAGAGAAAGCAGCAGGACGAGAACGAGTGTCTAGAGACCAAGCCCGCCTCTTCTGTCATGGCCACTGACATAGTTTTGCAACCACCTTCGAAACTGTCACAAAAGCAGGACTACATCTTCCATGGAGGTAAAAGCGGAAACCAAACTCTTTACTTGTCTCTAATCAACTTAATACTCACTTGAATTTGTTTCTGCAGGGAGACGCCATGTGAGGCCCTACTATTTCGAGTTCATTTCTCATGTAACTATCTTTATCTTTCGTATTTTGCTATTACTAAAGTTACATGGAGGGAGATTCACTTAAGTTTACTGCCATGTAGGTGAACAAACGCTGGACTGGAAAAACTATTGTGGATTTGTTCGCTGATGAATTTAAAGGCCGGCCTCGTGAATACTATGTTTGTTCCTCCTGCTCATGCTTTGATCTCAAGTTGGTTGTGATTATCTGATGCTCAAACATTGTAGGTTGGTGCAGTCAAATGTGGAAGAATCAAAGTTGATGGAGAAACTGTACCAGTTTCATATATTGTGAGATCATCACAAAAGATTACTCACTTCCTGCACAGGTTCTTCTTTCTCTTTGAGGTTTCTCTGGTTTTGCTGCCTTGCTATTTGCAGTCCAGATTGTTTGCATTGAATGTATATTTAATGTGTCAAAGGGTTTCAGGCATGAACCGCCGGTGATGACTGATGATGTAGAGATCCTTCTGAAAGAACCTGATGTAGTTACTGTCTGCAAACCAGCTTCCGTTCCTGTGAGTATTTCATCCGATATTTTTTAAGTTGATGTGGCTCTCTTGAGAGAAAATATTGTGCTCATTATCTGGAGAATGTGTATATATTTTGTTCCGAATGATTCAGTTAGATCCTACACCAAATACTCCACTGTTTGAAGCGTTTTTAATATCTTTGTGAATACTAATTCATCTTGTATGCCTGTCTTTGTGGTGTGAGAATGATATTCATGTAACAGCACCAATCGTTTTCCGTCTTGTGCAGGTGCATCCATGTGGTCAATATCGTAAGAACACGGTTGTTGGAATCCTTGATGCTGAGCATGACCTGGGCCCTTTATTTCGTATCCAGCCAACAATATTAGACAATGTATAGATATTATTAAATTACCGTTCAAATGATACAATATGAGCTATCCTTGCATCATCTCACAGCTATTCACCGATTAGACCGTTTGGTTTCTGGATTGCTCATCATAGCGAGAACTGCTGCAAAAGCTGATTTTTTCAGACAACAGGTACTTGTTAAAGCTGGTTTCATTTGGTTTGGCTATACCATAACTCCTAAAATGCTATTGGCTTTTGTAAATTCAATTGTCAAACTTATTATATAAATTGATTGAATCAGATTGAGGGTGGAATGGTGAAGAAATGTTATATTGCAAAGGTTATTGGTGTGTTCCCAGAAGATGAGGTTACTTTCCTTTAAACTTGATGAGTTTTAGGCTGTTTGCAGTTACCAACTTCATATACTGATTGACGATTCATACACACTACGGTATTAGTCAACATAAAAACTGATTTGAAGCCAGTCATAATATTCAAGTCTCATTCAAAATCTGCCAACTAATCTTGAGGGAGTTATAATACTGTAACCGTAAGCAGTTGGGAATTTTGGCTTAGATGTTTATTTGATATAGCTGCGTGGCTTTGATATTTCAGAAAGTGGTTGATGCCAACATAAATTATAATGGAAGTGAAGGAAGAAGCACAGCAGAGGTAAAGCCACAGTATGCCTCTAGATGCAAAGCATAAAGTCTTCCATTTGATGCGTATTGGTAATATAGTAATGTGTATGCTATATGCAGGACGCCAGTTCGAGTGGTGATGATAAGAAGGTGAAGGGAAAGCCTGCGTGTACCAAGTTCAGTAGGATCGATACAAATGGGACTCATAGCCTCGTCTTATGTGAACCAGTGACAGGGCGAACTCATCAAGTAAGCAAGTGATCATATACACTACATAATGCGAATGTAATCGGCCACTATACATATATACTGATAAAAACTCTCAAAGCTTCAATCCTTAGAGTTCTCATTTCGGTTGTGACTATTGTAGATACGAGTGCATCTACAATATACCGGGCATCCCATAGCGAATGACCCACTTTATCTTAGTCAACACGTGGATAATCTTGAGACCTTGATCGCAAAAAGAATTGATGCGGGTGAGAAAAAGATGGCCTCCCCGAACGACTACGTGTATTCCAGTGAAGATTTCAGCATTGATCCAATGTGCACAAACTGCCCAAAGTTAATCCCACAAGGGTAAAAGAATAGACGATAAACAATCACCATGTTATTGCATTTGGCCAAATTGTGTCTTTACGCTTTAAAATTATGCAGGTACGAAGAACACGACGAGGCTCTCTGGTTACATTGTGTTCGATACTCTGGACCTGGATGGGAATATGAATGTCCTTATCCCACTTGGGCGTCTCTTTAACCATATTCATTTGTCATTTCTTAACGAGAAACTGTAATTCTAAAGCCTTGAATTAAGATTATTACTTTAACTCTCGTCTCTCTCCCAAAACTTTTCTTTCAACTCGCTGCTAATCTTTCCTTGTCTCTCACATTCGGTGGATCCAAATCATCAGGACATATGTATATAGGTTTACATATGTTCAACAAAACTAAGCTAGCTTATTTGCTAGAGTTTTGTGTTCGTGAGAGATATGTCATCATATCGTGGGTGAATTTTGAGTTGGCAAGTTCATGGCTTTATTTGCACGGAAACCTTAAGGATTTTATTTTTTTTGGTATTTTTCACAGGGTTTAGTAACATTTGTGTCAAAGGAGAGTGTTGGTTCAATCATTTTACATGAAACACTTCCCTTCTTAGCGCACCTATAATTTTTATGCTATAGAATGTTCATTCCTTTTAATTTTTCTCTTCACCAAAACTTTTGCCAAAATGTTATAACATTGTTATAGTATAACTGAAAAAATCGATTGTCCTAAACCCGAAACAAAATTGTAGATCGGATTATCTAATTCCATATTATCAGTTTAAAGCGGGGAATACCTAGTTACAAATTAGATATATCATGCGAATTAAAGCTGTTCCCACGTTCCATGTCATCACATATTCATCGAATTAGACTTCTTCAATAAGGCATCTTGCTATATGTTCATTTCTGGAATGCAAGGATCTGTCTATCAAACCCTTTGTTTGCGCCGGACAAGCATGATGTAAGATCTTCCACTTTTCTAAACCCAATCTGTGCCAACCCCAAAACAAAGTAACAAACAGAACATCAGGTTATTAGAAAAAAAGGAAGACTTCAATATTCAAATCTAACGCTGCACACAGTTCTGATCCACACTTTCTAGTGTTCACCTAATACTCTTAATCTAATTTTCAGCAAAATCCTTATACATTTATAAAATCAAGTAGGAGTATCAGCAAACTGAGGAAGCAAATGGAGTAGAAGTAGTACCTTATCAAGAAGAATATCTTGGAAACGGTCTGGACGTAAGACAATCGTTCTGTAATTCATTGCAGTTGTCTGCAATCACCGAAGACAAACACAGATTAAACCCATATACACAGCCACATTGTGCAATTATAAAAAAATTCGCGCATATCACACCTCTGAGACACGACGATTGTTTTCATACGATTTCCAAGGCTGAGGTTCCATTACAAAAATACCACCCTGAAAAAGCAAAGCCAACTGTCAATTCTGCATATGTAAAGCATATAATGAGCTCATCTAAGAATTATATAGTTACCGGGTGAAGAAGTCGCCAAATTTTTGAAAATAAGGTGATTAAACCGTCGTCACCCCAATTCAAGTGAACCCATTTTGTCACACTTAAACTGCATCAAAGAGAAACATGTAATCAATAAAACTGTTATTCTCAATTTCAGCATACAACAACTAACAGAGACGATATTCTGACTTCAGCTAAACGAGAGACCTCCTTTAAAAAAACATGAAGTCTAAAGGCTTTAGCTGGAATCTCTAACAAAAAATCTTAAGTAAAATCATTTCTCAGTTACAGTTGGAATCTCATTGGTAGTTTGCGGTATGAGTATCACCAACAGTCAATCCTCTCCAAGATGGAGAAGCCAAACACACAATTGAAAGAGAAAGAAAATTACCATAGAATGGTGTCATAACGATTGTCGTCAAGATGACTTGTTTGAACAAAATTCTCTTTCTGAAAGGAGACAATCTGTGACAGGTCTTTAGCTTCTGAGGTGTCTGTGCTAGTCTCACCAATGGGGAGAGATATCGATGGCTCCTCCCAACTATGCACTCTAGGCGCTGAAGTAGATTTCTCGTCATTAGTTTGAGCAGAATTTTGCATTCTGACAAACTTCCTAAGATGCCAGTGAGCATCCTCAATGCGACCTTGAGTCAAAGACAATCTAATTCAATGCTTGAGCAAGAAAAACACATGGAAGCTTCAACAACACCAAAATACTGTTCTTACTTGAATCAATATCAACTCCAAGAATGCTCCGGCAACCAAACTTTTTAGCTGAAGAAAAAGACAAGACATATTAGATACCAAATTTTGCCAGAGAGTGATGAATATGGTGAGAGAGAAGATACCAATATGAATAGTCATGATGCCGCTATTGCAGCCGATGTCAAGACAATCCTTGCCTTGAAACCATTCTTTCTTCATCACTTTAAGCCGAGGATCTTCATCCATATCAGGGCTAATCTAAAAAACACATTGATTACGTTTCAACATCATAACAGAACACACAAACATCAAAAAAACACTGTATACGGAAGAGAAGCTTACTCGGTAGCCATAGTAGTTTCTGTAGTTTCCGAAAGGAAAAACCTCTTGGCTTTTCTTCTTCTTGCCTGGTTGTTGCTGTTTATTGGTTGTTACTTTCTCATTGCTTCTCTTTCTCTTCTCATCCTTGTCCCCAACCATTGATGAAACCCAAGCTAGGGTTTTCCTTCTCGCCGCCGATCAAATACGGAAAGAGCAAAAATTCCTAAGCGGCGCAGAAGAAGAAGAAGAGACGTCGTTGAAGGTGGACAAGGGTTTAACGAGTCTCTTGGCCAAAGTAAAATTTATATTCTCCGGTTGATTTCTGTATATTCACCGACTTGCCCAAACATAATATTTTTATTTTGGAATTAACCCTTTTGAGTTTTTATTTTCTATTCGGGTTCCGGTTCCACATAGTAACGAAAGCTAATGTACCAATAACGATATGGAAAGCATCGTCAACTTAACTTTCTTTTTCTATATATCTGATTATGTAATAATTTATCTTTCCACGATTTTGTATATCGACTCTGTAATCTTGTTTTGAAATAAATGAAACGATAAGAAACACAAAGACTTGATAAATCGTGAAAGTAACTGAGTTTTCAGTAGCTTGAATGTTATTCTCAATGGAAAGAAAGCTTATGAGTGTTGAAAGATCAAAAAACACAAGGAACAGAAAATGTTCTTCTTCTCATCAAACTATTGTACACAAATCTAAATCATAGTTCCACCCCTCTTTGCTTCTCTGTTGCCATAACGAGACTCTTCAACCCATCTCTGTTAATTGAAGCAACTGCAGCGCCTGATGAATCAGACTAATGACTAGCCTGTCTCTGAAGCAAAACCACAGATTTTGCCTTAATCAGTATGGTCGGTAGCGCATTGGCCGTCTGAACCTTGGAACTCTCCTGCACAACCCGTCAACCATTAACAACTTACTCACATCATTCTCTCTCAATAAAGCAAATGGACTTCTCATATTTCCTTTCATCAAAATCTTTACTTTTATACATGTATATTAATCAATATAAAAACGCAATAAGTCAGTTTGTCGAGAAAAGTTTCAAAAACGTACCCATAAGCATATGGAGGATAAAATGGAGGTCCGGGCATGAATCCTCTCATAGGTCTAAAGGGCCGTCTTCCTCGAAATTGCCTCATTCCTGGGACGTTAGTTCTCTTTGCTGAGACCTGAAAAAAGGATTGGAATAAGCTTCACAATGACATATCTTTAAACTGCTATAAGACATGTTACAATGAGTTTGCACCTTTATTTGACGACCATGCAGTTCCGACTCGTTCAAAATCAGAGAATTCTGAACAGCTTCTACTTCCACAAATTCGACGTAGGCAAAACCTTTAGGTTGACCAAACTTATCTGTCAGAATTGTAACCCTATTGACTGTTCCACAGGACTGAAAATGCTGCTGGACTTCCTCTGGAGTACATGCATAGTCCACCTAATATATATTCAATACCGAAGACACAGATAAGCTAAAGACTCCTCCAGGACTAACACTCAATACAAGGTGAGTAAAGTTAACAATCATTGGTACCAAAACACTATAAACAAACATGTGAAAGCCTCACATTGCCAACATATATTGAACGTGAATCCACTTCCTCCTTCTCAGCGGCACTAACAGCACTTGAAGGATCTTCATTGATATGCAAAACCGAAAACGATTAGCTAAAAGTAATCTTGCCTAGATAACTATAATCGTTTCATATCCTAGCCAAACTCAAGAAAATCTCCTGAAACATTCCAATGCGTACACAAAAGCAACAAGAAGCATAATAAAGAAAGATTGAGCACAAACCTTGAGCAGAACCCATATCTTTCTCAGCCTTGGCCTGCATTTCACGCAGAGCTCCAGCTTCCTCTTCAATCTCCTTAATACGCTTCTTCATGTCTTCTAAATCCTATTGAACCATACCAGAGACTAATTAGAGGTGGGGAATAAACGAAGGGGAGGCTCGATGAATACAGATCAAAGAATCCGAATACCTTGGAGCTGGAGCCAGGTTCAAGCTCCTCCTCATCTCCGGCGCCGGCGCCTTCTTCTTCTCCGTCGTATTCCTCTGTATCCATCTCTCCTTCTTCCTCCTCTGGGATCTCTCCACCGTACACCTCGTGTTCTTGCTCATCGTGAAGCGGCATCTTTCTCTCTCTCTCACTCTGTGTAAAACGAGAAAGTTTCGGAATTTTAGGGCTTGAAATCGGGAAAGGATAGTTGTTCGTAATTACAGTTATTCAAAAAGGGTAATTTTGAGATTATGAAATCTTAAGCAGAGTCCAACCCAAACATACAATGGGCTTAGTTATTCGAATTGAAAAGTAAAATGATGATGCCCTGGAAAAGAAGATTAGGAGGAAAGAAACTTGTTATTCTATAGTTTATAAACAAAATGGCTCTGGTTACTAACTTAGTTTAGATATAGCGGTTGAAAAGTTTTAAATGATTGTAAACAAAAATCGTTTAAAATTTTCATTTATAAATCGTTTAGAATAAATCATATATTTAAAAGCCTCTGAAAATATTCTGTCAATTTTTGTATTTATGTTACGTTGGAATGTATCAATCCAAAGTGTCATATCAAAAGTTTGACAAAGAGTGACTAAGTATACAAATCACAAAAAACTTCCATTAGTATGGGGTCTTATGGGAAGAAACCTAATAACAAAACCGTGAAGATTTGACCACTTGACCCAAAAATAACAATCATACTAATGGGCATAAAAGACCCACCTATCGGTATCAGAGCAAATTTTTGAAAAAGGTGAACATAAAGAAGTAGTGTGGGAAAATGTGAGTTCGCAAGCCCCGGCTTAAACATTTGAAAGACCCTTGGGTAAGATAAAAAAATTGGACCCCCAAATTTTTATAAAATATGAAATTTTTTAAAACAGAGCCCAACTCAAATTTAAAATGATGACCAGACAATAAACTCTAAACTACAACACAAAAGATTATCACAACACAGTCAATGCTATAAATCAAAATAAGCAAAAAGTAAACATAAGTGACAATTCATTTTGTAGACAACAACCACATATAATATAGGCTTTCCTTATGCTCCTCCTGCTCTTCTTGCAACATTTTCTCTCCCAAAATCTTCACACCATGACATCCTCTTGAATCTGAAAAATTAGAGAGAAGCTGATAATCATTTCAAACAGATAAAATGATAATAAAAAGCGATTTTTCGAGCTTTACTCGATGCAAAATCCTGAATAACAGTTTCAAAATCAATGCTCTCCTATAAGTTCTTTTCGATACATAGAATGACTAAACCATTTAATCTCTCTTGAGACATGGAGGATCTTAAATAATTTTTTAATAAATTTAATTTTGAAAAGCTTCTTTCCGCCAAGACCACAATAACGGTTGTAGTCAAAAGAAGTCGATATACAATCGCAACGTTTGGATAACAACCCACATCTTCAACAATTTCAAGCACTTCACTAGGTTCCATAGACAAATTAGGTAAAGTCATTTGCAAGATTCCCAATTAAGAATAAAGATCATATAAATCAACATCTGAAACATTACCATGAGAAAAAGTTTTGTAAAAATTAGTGCAGTGCTCTCGTAATTCACTTTCATGTAACGCCTTTAATTTTATCGAATCAAATAAAAAACCAAAGACATTTTTGAAATTCTTCATTTGGTCAAATCTATTCTTAACCGAAGTTATTGCCATGTCTACCACAACTAAAAAGTAGTTAACTCTAAAAGCATCCTCAGTTGATTGTATTTCATCACTACAATTAGTTTCACCAAATTGTTCGCGACGCTTATTTGGAAATATAGGATCAACATCCATATCATGAGCAATACTTTGAGCTATAATCAAACTAGAATTGAACCCTTCCTGTCTATACTTCTAAAAAAACAGAACGACACCTTCCAATTGTTCTAAAGCTTTATCAATGCATATGGATTTTGATTGTAAATTCTTAACCACCAAGTTAACAGCAAACAAAATGTCATGCCAAATGACCATGCTAAGTAAGAATTCAAAATGATCAAATGACATTACTAAACTTTCAACTTCACTTTTTGTCATGGCATCATCACATGATTCATATAATTCCACTAAAGCTAATCTTACTTGTGGAGCTTGAAACCTAATAGCTTTAACACTCTTGATTCTACTCTCCCAACGAGTATTAGATAAAGGTTTTACCGTAAAACAAGGAACATGATCTAGCAAAATTTTCCATCTCTTTGTAGAACTAGAAAATAAAGCATAAATTCGTTGCAACACTCCAAATAAAGAAATAGCTTTCAAACATGAATGTGCCATATCGCTAACTACAAGATTAAGACTATGACAAGCACATGGCATATACAACGCTTTTGGATTTATATCAATAAATCGCTTTTGAACACCTTGATGTTTTCCTTTCATATAAGAACCATTGTCATAGTCTTGACCCCTCACATTCTCAACATCAAGAGTAAGAGACTTAAGAGCATCTAGTAATTTCTCAAATAGTCCTAATCCGGATGTGTCATCTACCTTTAGAAACTCTAAGAAGTACTCTTCTACTCTTACTTTTTTATTTGATACATTCACACATCGTACTATAAGAGTTCATTTGCTCTTGATGGCTCACATCCGGTGTACAATCAAGAATGACAAAAAAAAAATTTCTCTTTAATGACCTTAACAATAGAAAATTGAACATTATGAGCTAAAAGAGATATAAATTCATTTTGGATATTATGACCAAGATAATGATGAGGAATTTCGTGACTTTGAATGCGTCTAATATGATATTGGATTATTAAATCAAATTCTGCAATCATCTCAATAGCTCCTAAGAAATTACCATTGCTAACTTGGTATAGTTTCTCTTTTGTTCCTCGAAAAGCTAAATTCCGTTTAGCAAGAAATTTCACAACAACAATTATTCTTGTCAAAACCAACCTCCAACGTTCCTTCTCTTTCACAATTTCTTGTTGTTGTTCTTTATCAATCGTTACATTTTTCTTTAATCTAACCTTTAGCTCATTCCAAGTTTTCATGTTTGTCATATATATGCTCTACACTTCTTTCATGTTTTTTTATCCTCTCACTAAGATGCTTCCAATCTCTTAGTCCATCATTAGCTAACATACTTGAATAACCACTGGATTCGAAAAATTTGCAGCAAAAACAGTAACATTTGTCCCCATGTTTCGAGTAAACAAGCCAATTTCTATCACTAGATTCCCCATTACTCAACTTCCTAGAATAATAATCATACGAGAAACGTCTAGATTTATTATCAAAAGGAAACACAATATTCAATTCCCTTTTTGACCCTTTCTCAAAACAACACATCCCTCATTTTATTGTCAAGATTTCCCCAATAGCTAGGATCATATATATCAGCAACAGAATTTGGTTCTTCACATACATTCAAACTTTCAACATTCGATGCATTTAAAACACTATCATGCTAACTCAAGTGGGTATAGTATCATCACCAAAATGACCATTTGATTAAGAAGCATTATCCATACTACCACAATTAAGATTTTCACTAGCATCTACCTTTACTAAAAACTTATCTAGAGAGCCTGCTAGTTTTTTTATAGCCAATCATTTTTCATTTTTTCTCTTTCTCTTTTGACATCCAGACATTGGACTCATGATTAAGTTAAAGGTAGTAAAAGGAAGAATTACACCTGAATTTAGTTATGGAAAAATGAACTTCCAGAGAAACTAAAATTGAATTTTTGTAGTCTTGTTTTTGTTTTGAAAAAAAAAGAAAACCAAAATGAAATTAGCACCAAAATCAAGTAACATAGGGAGTAAAAAAGAGTAAAGAATAATGTAAAGAGACCTCTTTTCAATATTGTGTGCTAAAAGAGATACATAACAAAATCCACATGTATATAGATGAAAGATGAATAACCTAAAACTGAAAACCTTTAAAACTTAGAGAATTCTAACCTTGAATTGAGCGTGTAAAAGACTAAAAGTGTGGAGCAGATCCAAGTTTTCGATGAATTGGATAGAACTGTTGGAGCTACTCACACATGGTGAGGAAAGACATGATACGATTGCGCAGCCATGTTTGATTGCAGATGAGTTTCGCGATTCTTTGGGCCTTTTCCAAGCACTCAAAAACAAATTCAAGCTTTGAGATGTCTTCAAGAACCAGTTCTATGCAATGCATATTCTTTCTCTTTTCTTCAAGTAATTTTTCAGCACTTGTACAGGTAGTAGTGTTCTGTGTAATGACCTGCACCACATGTTCCTCACCAATGTCTTCAACTAGTTTGTCTAGGTACTTGAAATGGCTTAAAGCATCTTCTGTTATATCAGTGGCATCGACTGAGGAGTGGAAGTAGACACCACGGGGGCACGAGGCCAAGAAACTGATCATTGTCTTGCTCCCTGTGTTGGTCCAAGAATCTGCCATTATGGAACAACCTGTAACCGCTTAAGTAGCGCTTGATAGTCAATATCTCGTCCTCTATGAGCCTACCAGAAAACTGCTGGCTCGAGGGCCGTATAGACCAACCAAATCAATCATCTTTTAAAAGTAGAGAGAATTCACTGCTTCTGTGGGAACTCCTACGTGGTGAAAGAATTTGGAAATGGAAGAAGTGAGTTCTTTTCTTGATACAACTCTGTTTGAAATGTATATTCGTTTCTGTTTACTCGACGAAGGTGACTGAATCCTCGCTCTTTTTGGTCCTACTTCAGAGACGGATCTATTGTTCACTGAATCAAAGCTTTTCCTTTTGTCTTTATTTAGCTTTCCATTTCCCAGAATCAACCTATCTCGGCTAATTTGATAGGTTTCATGATCCTCTCCATCTTCTTGTTGCTCGCGATCCTGAGAAACTGTTGTGCAATTTAAATCTCCCATGTCATTAGCAGGTCTGTTCTGTCTCTTCCCAGCTCAATGCCATTTCATATTCTCTTTAATCTTCAAATAAACCTTCTTAGGAGCAGTTTAACACGGGGATACCTCTCCAGGTATTCTTGCGTCGCAAGGTGCTGTTTAAAATGGTTAATACCACCACTCACAATCTTGTTACATTTCACTTTCTTTTTCCTCTCGTCCCGTCCTGCACAACACATGTTCCCATCCAGGATCAACATAACCTGAAGACCGAAGAAGACTTCCATCACTCAGAGAGTCATTTCCTTTACTTTTTCTAGACCTTCAGAAATACTTCCTCTGGAGACTTAACACAATACGTCACTTCCCACAGTAATTGCATTTAACCTTCTTCTTGGGCTCGTCTTGCGCAACACCGTGTTCCCAATCCAGGTGGAGCCATTGTCAAAATAACTTGTAACTTGATCAGTTCCAGAAACCATAGAATCTCCACGAGTTCTTTCATTTTAACGAAAAACAAGAAATCTTTAAAACAAAATGCAAGAAGTCTTAAGCATTGTTATTCAACAAATGGGGAACTAAATTCCTCTCTCTATTCAATGTTTTCAATTTTCATACATTCCAAACAACTAAATCATCTGCAAAAAGCCTTTTTTCTAGCTCTGTGACTCCATATCCTCACCTTCTTGGTCTTCTTACACAATAATAAGATCTAGATCATGTTGCTTTTTCATTACTCTGCCAACATGTATGGGTCGATGTCTCCAAGATCTGCGACCAACGGTTCCTCGTTTTCTGAGGCTGAGGCTAAGTAAGTTGGAAATGGGAGCTTTGAGATGTCAGGTTTCTTGTACCACGCGTCTTTTAAGAACACGAAGCTACCTTCTGCGCCAGGAACCTGCAAAGACATCAACAAATCACAATCATCACCTACCAACAAGTCCAACGACAATCACATTTGGTAATAGAACGATCCTATGTGCTAAAACTGGAACTCGGGCACGGGATACTTACTTGTCCTCTCACCCACAAGAGGTTCCTCGCGGGATCGATCTTGTAAATCCAAACGTTCTTTACTGTCCTCTGTTCTCCACCCATTCTCCCAGGCATCTTTTTGCCCTTGAACACCTGCTCAAAGTATTTTTACAAGTCGGTACTGTGACTCATTTCGGAGAAAATTCACAAGAAGCAATCTAAGACATACTTTTCCTGGATCATCTCTTTGACCTGTAGAACCACCGCTTCGATGGGACTTTGAAGCACCATGGGAGGCCGGCCCTCCTTTCATGCCCCATCTTTTCATACATCCCTGCAAATCACATAACAAAAATATCAATAAACCAGCCTTACTCTATAAATACTGTTACATCAACTATTGATGCTATTTATCTACCGAAATGTTACTAAACTATTCAAGTTATCATCCCAGTTCTCTTGTACAATCAGCCAGGGAGCAAAGACAGTCAAACTTTATAGCAACAGAGAATGGTTTCACCTGAAAACCTTTCCCTCGAGTGATCCCGGTGACATCAACATATTGTCCCGGAACAAAATGGCGGACACCGAGTGAAGTACCAACAGGAAGAAGAGCATCTTCCGTCACACGAAACTCTCTCAACTGCCTTTTTAACGGCACACCTTGAGCTCTAAAATGTCCTACCTCAGGCTTTGTCAACTGCTTCTCTTTCTTTTGCCCACATCCAATCTAAGTAACACAGCAACACATCACTAAACCATGAGCTTCACAAACCCAATTCATCAACAAATCTCGCTTCCATTTCAAAGCATAAGCTACATATTCAATTCTACCGATGGTATTACCTGTAACGCATAAAACCCTTCTTTCTCAACAGTTTTAACCTGAGAAACAATATTATCATCGACCCAGAGAACAGAAATTGGAACCCTAGCTCCCCATTTATCCCAAGCCGCAGTCATTCCACACTTGACAGCGATGATCCCAGTCCTTCTAGAAATCGGAGACATCACACCAGGTTTCGCCTCAATGATTCGAGACGGATTCTCGACCAATCCAGCCTCGCCGCTGAATTGTCGGATGAGAAAGAAGCTAGAAAGTGGAACCGATTGAGATGGAGACAGAGTTCGTGAACGGATTCGAGAAACGAGTAAAGCCGCCATGGTTTAGCTTCCGAAGCGAACTTGGCAGAGAGATACAGAGTTGATTAGAGATTATGTTTGGGTTGTCGGATGGAAAGTCGAATTTGATTTCTGGGTTTTGGGTTTAGGGGCGAAGCTGTCGTCGACTTCTTTTCTGGGTTAGGGCTTTAGATTGCATTGATTTTNTTTTTTTTTTTTTTTTTTTTTTGGAGGAATTACGGTAAAACCTCTATAAATTATTAAAATGTTGGAACTTTGAAAATTTATTAATTTAGAGAGATATTAATTAATGGATAAAATAATATTCATTAATTTATAGAGATGGGTAGTTTCAATCCATAAATTTTCAAAAAAAAAAATTCAAATGATGTTATACCAAAATTTTTTATAAAGATAAATGTATATATGCAAAGTTGCGATTATTATGATTAGATTTTGCAATAAATATGATTTGAATA
>OVAF01002154.1:0-11905 GCA_900406245.1 Odontarrhena argentea | reverse complement strand
CACTTACAAAGGGTGGATGGATCCGCCCCTATCCCGGATAATATTTTATTAATAGTCTTATTGAGCGTTACAATAATTTTTATCAGCAAACAGACATGTCCCGGATAATATTTTATTAGCGTCTTATTAAATGTTACAATAATTTTTAACTAGCAAACAAACATGTCAAAATTATATTTTATTAGCGGGCTCATTAGGCGTTACAATAATTTTTCTAACAAATAGACATGTCTCATCTAATATTTTATTAACGGTCTCATTAGGCGTTACAATAGCTTTTTCTAACAAATAGACATGTCTCGGATGATACCTTATTAGACGCGTCATTACTAATAAAATATATAGTTTTTTGGTATCTATCACTAAATTATTAGTGTGAGATTTTAAAAAGAAGAGGTAAACCTATTCGTGTGTAAATTTATGCTTAGGTTATCTAATAGAGACTGATCCTTGCACAAAACAAACTTAGAAACATATGCGACACCGACGACTTCAATTTCGATGTGCAAGCCCAAATGCTGTCCAATTCTTTTATCAAAATACCAGATAACTGGTATAATTTTATTTTTCGTTATATACCGCTAAAATCTAAACTAATTCTCTATATCGTCTTCGTTTGTGTATTCACCCATATTCATATCTTGTTTCTNAAACTTAGAAACATATGCGACACCGACGACTTCAATTTCGATGTGCAAGCCCAAATGCTGTCCAATTCTTTTATCAAAATACCAGATAACTGTTATAATTTTATTTTTCGTTATATACCGCTAAAATCTAAACTAATTCTCTATATCGTCTTCGTTTGTGTATTCACCCATATTCATATCTTGTTTCTCTTACCGGTATTCCGTTTAGGCTTTGAATATAAAGTATCACGGTTGTTTGATCGTGTCGGTTAGAGTGATATTTCCGATGATCGATATTTAGGGAAATAGGCATATTCCGCTTTTCTCATTAGAATAAAAAAGTCGCAAACCGGTGTCGTGCTATGTGGTGGTTCTTGATTGATGTCTCTTGCGGAGACGGTGGCAATTCGATTATGTTTTCGGTTATTTATTTATTTATTTATTTATTTTTGAACTCAATTTTTTATTTTTATTTTATTTTTTTTGTCTAACATACTTTATTTTTAAAAATGATTGTATTCATGACCCCAAAAAAAAATTACTACATTGTATTCGGACAAACCGGTTTAAAACTCAAAATCCGGTCAAGTAATTTAACAATTTTTTTAAAAAACGAAAAACTTATTTGGAGAGGGTTTCCTTTTACAGATTTATATATATCTTCCGTTGTTGCTTTTCTCGTCTTCCTCCTTCATCTTCGTGTTTTCGCGAGTGTTAAAGAGCACAGAATCATCCTTGTATTGTTCAGATCTACGAAAGTAGGAGATAGTCCCCGGCGGATTAAGATGAGTAGCAAGGTCGGCGGCGGAAGTGCCGGAGCGAGGAAGAGTAATAATGGAATTTACGACAATATTCCGTCTGGTTCCAGGAAAATCGTACAGAGCTTGAAGGAGATTGTTAACTCTCCTGAAGCTGAGATCTATGCTATGCTTAAAGAGTGTAATATGGATCCTAATGAAGCCGTTAATCGCCTCCTCTCTCAAGGTTTCCTTCTTTCTTCTCCTTCGAATTGATGTGTGCAGTTTTCCGATTTGGCTGCTTTAGGAAGTAGAGGGTTGATTTGGGTGGTGGAGAAAAGTAGGTTTGCAGCAGGTTTTCTGAGGAGGGTTTCTCGAAATTGGGTTTTTTTTTTATTAGGGTTTTTAATTCTAGGTTTCTAGGTTTAAGTGCTTATAAAAAATCTAAAGGTGTTTCTTTTGTGTTCTTCTCTTTTCAACTGTTAGACTTTGTAGCTGGATTTGCAGCTGTTGCTAAGGATTTGGTTTCTTAGCTCCTAATCTTGTTTGTTCTCTTTTCAGATCCTTTTCATGAGGTGAAGAGCAAGAAGGAGAAGAAGAAAGAGGTGAGTCAGTGTTAAATCTTTTCACATCCTTCAAAATAGATCAGGGACTGCTTTTGTGCTTTTGGTGTCCAATAGAATGCAAACTAATTTGGCACAATCTGTCTTTTACATGCTCAAGCCATGTCTGATACTATCAGCTTCTGTTTTCTAGCTCACAATTTAGGAATCAATTTTGTTTTTCATACCCCAGGACTTCTAACGGCCTTCAAATTCCTCAGTACTAGCTGTTCTCATGTCGTACCTAGTTCTTTGTTTGCTAGGTTCAGATTTGAGCTAGTTATCATGTTATGGATTTTTGTTGACGTTTTGAAGTTTTTTATCTTTCTACTCAGACTAGGGATATTCCGGATTCCCGGCCGCGTGGTGTTAATAACACATACAACCGCGGTGGTAGAGGTGGTTCTGATCGTTATGCCGGACGAAGTGGATCCTCCCATTTTAGTTCTACTGGTATATTCTTGATCTCTTGGTACAGATAATGTATTTACTTAAAGTGTCTTAGTTTTAGTTTAACACTGTCTTAGTTTTCAGTTAGATGATTCATGCTGATGTGCTTTTGTTTTTCAGATTCTGGAAACTTCCAGGGGAAACCTACCAACAAGAAAGAAAGTGGAACACAGGGTTACACAGGTTCTTGGTCGTCTGTTTCTGGAGTGGCTAACCAGCATCAGACTCCTCACAGGTTTTCCTTTGACTGGTTCTCTTTCTTTTTCTAGTTGCGGATTTAGGTGCAAGTTGAAGAAATGAAGAAGTTCTGTGTGTTTCACATAGAGTTAATTAAATTCTTTCACATTTCACCCATGTAATTAACGATTCTATTTGTAGGATCCATTTAGTAGTGGTTCAGAATTCCCAGGTTTTGATGTGCATGGGATATCACCAGATATTAACACTCTGCATTTCAGTTGAATGTGGTCTTCATTTAGACCTTAACTTTGTTTATTCCATATAACTCTTTTGTTGCTTTTCCTGTTTGTACTTTGTTTCCTTGAACTACTTTTTGTACATGTTTTCCATTTGGGTTATGCCGATTTCTCATATACGGTGCTTATCTCTTGCAGTGACTCTTCTGCTACGGAAAATAAACTGCCATCTGTTGCCTCGGGTGATGGAATATTATCATCACAGTCTGGTTCTGGACATCAAGCTCCATGGTTTGGAGCTGCAGGCCAGAGGTCTATGGCGGACATTGTGAAGATGGGTAGACCACAAAATAGGACTACTAACATGCGGCAAAATGTCAATATGAGGTCTGAGATAAATCACGAGCAAGAAATTAGTGCGAATCAACATGTTCCTGTCAAAGATGAATGGCCATCCATTGAGAAGCCAGTGGCTCCTACTACATCTTCTGTATCTGTCGCACCAGCAGAGTCAGAGGTATGCAATGGTCCAGCTGATTCCCAATCTGGGTGGGGAGATCAACATCTGAAGGACCAATTAGAAAATATGCATTTGTCAGAAAATGGCGCTTCTGAAAATCTTGGAGTCGATCATGTGCAACCTGAATCTGTTGCTGGTGGAAATGTCCAAGAAGATGACTCTGGAGTTTCTTCTGAATACGATGATCATCCGTACACATATCAGACGCGGAGCCATCCTGTTGAGCACCAGAAAGGTAATNAGCCATCCTGTTGAGCACCAGAAAGGTAATTACTCGCATCTGTATGAATGTTTCATATCATAAATATTAAATTTGGTGGGCTCTTTAGAATTATTGAGTATTGACTCTACATCTATTGAAAAGTGGTTGCGGGTGTGTGCTATACTCCCATCATGATTTTGTTATTAATAANTTACTCGCATCTGTATGAATGTTTCATATCATAAATATTAAATTTGGTGGGCTCTTTAAAATTATTGAGTATTGACTCTACATCTATTGAAAAATGGTTGCTGGTGTGTGCTATACTCCCATCATGATTTTGTTCTTAATAGNTTATTAATAAGGGCGGGTTTGTGTTCCTTATAGACTCGTAGTTCTGCTGGTGTGGGCGCTTCTTTGCTATTGGTTTGTTCTGTAATACCTATTATGTTTTGGTGGTAGTCTGGTAGATGCTGGAAAATGAGTAGTATATGAGTGTCTTTTAGTGTCTTGATGGTGTCTTATTAAATGTCTCATTGTTATGTTTCAGATGAAGAGGATTTTTCATCTGGCTCGGCCAATTTTCAAAAAGTAACTGTAGATAGTCGTGATCAAGAACCCTCACGTGAAGAGGATAGACCTGCTGTTGTAATTCCAGAACATTTGCTAATCCATACAGAGGAGTGCTCGCAATTAAGCTTTGGAAGTTTTGGAGGTTTTGGCTCTAGGCCTTTGAGCAACAACTTAGAAGAGACTTCTGATGTAGCTCCAGAGATCGAAAATTCAGATGCCAGGTATTTCCCTTACTTCTGATTTCGTCCAATAGAATCTTGGGATTTATTATATCCTACTTTCCAACCAATCGTGCTTGTTTGCAGAAATACTGAGTTTTATGGAGAGGAACATCCTGGAAGTATTGAGAATGGTAATATGGTCCAAGCACCTAGTACTGGACATTATGATGATTTAGAATCTCAGCGAGATGTTTTGAAGCAAGAAAATCCTGAGACTGCTCAGGAGCACCAGTACACATTTGATCAGTCCGAGCCAGGGTATGCTTATGAAAATGCTAAGCAGCAGCTGAATACTGGATTTGATGCCTCACAGGCAAATGCACAGAATCAGATGCAGAATCTTGCTTCATTATCAAATGTGATGGTAAGTTACATGTGCATATGACGTTATAGTTGATACAAGTTCCAGAGGTTTCAAGAGAACCTCGTTTTGCTTATAAAAGAATGCATTCAGGCTGCTTATAAAATAGTTTGGTGATCTCTGAAATGATACGAGTATAAAATTCTTGAATGCCAACATTAATCTTTTTTGTTTTTGACTCAGCAAGGGTATGGACACTCAATTCCCAACACTTTATTGGCACAAGCACAAAGCGCAAGGGAGCTCGACTTCCAGTATTCACCTTTCCCAGTTGCACAGTCGATGCAGTCAAGAAATAGTAACAATGCATCATCAGGTGGTGGCCAAAGCATTTCCATGCCAGAGGTAAGAACTCCTACGATTTTAAGAAACACTAGACTGAAATATATCATTCGTCTTCTTTCGTTGCTGATGACTTCTCTTACTTTATGTATATGAAAGCAATGATGTCTTATCAATTGTCATGTAGATAGTTTCTTGTTTGGTTGATCCAAGGCAGTACTTTCATTTGATATGGAAACTGATCTTCGACATTCTAGATTTCGTCCAGCTCAATCGAAGAAGTGCAATCCATTTACATTACTAGTTGCATACTTCTGAGTTCTGATTATATGTTCTTCTGCATAACAGGCTCTACGAGGCAGTGGAATTCCAGCAACACAATCAACGCAGCAAACCTTACCCGGTGCTAATATCCCTACTGGACCAGCTCTTCCTCAACAGCTTCCATTGCATCCTTACTCTCAACCCACAATGCCTCTAGCGCACTTTGCAAACATGATAGGCTATCCTCTAATGCCTCAGAACTATCCGTACATACCATCAGCTTTCCAGCAAACGTTTGCGGGTAACAGCTCATACCACCAGCAATTAGCGGCGTTGCTTCCACAGTACAAAACCAATATCTCTCCCAGTAATTTGCCTCAGTCTGCAACAACTCCTGCCTCCTCTTATGGTTTTGGAAATTCCACCAATGCTGGATCCGCTGGAAACTTCCCTCTTAACCAACAGTCTGCTCCTACCGGCGGTGCCCTCAGCTATGAAGATGTTCTTAGTTCTCAATACAAAGAGAGTAACCATCTGTTGGCACTTCAACAGCAGCAGCAGCAGCAGCAGCAGCAGGTGATTTTTCTTGATAGTCATTTCCTTACACTCTCTTTTGATTTCAGATATTAACCACTGATGAGATTTTCCATTACAGAACGAAAACTCGGCGATGTGGCATCACGGTCATGGTACCCGAACGATGTCAGGTGTTCCAGCTAACACGTACTACAACCTCCAAGCACAACAACAACAGCAACAGCAACAGAGTCAGCAAGCAGCAGCAGGGTATCGCCAAGCTCAGCAACAACAGCATTATGGGTCTCATGGCTACCCAAACTACTATCAGTCCCAAGCGGAAATGTCGCTAGAGCGCCAGCAGCAAAACCCAAGAGACGGAGCAGGATCACAGGGTGGTCAGCCCTCGAATCAAACCCAGCTATGGCAAAACTCTTACTAAAATAAAGAAAGAGTGGTTTTTTCAGCTTCTTTCTGAGTCTTAGAGATTTGGGTTTGGGAGGCTGAAGAAGGAAAATGGATATGTTCTGAATGTACTTATCATCTTTTGTCTCCTCTGTTAACTTAGGGACCAATCGACTCTGATTCTCATCAATGCAACTTAAACATGAGGAGTCTTTTGTTTTCTGCGTCAACCTCACTTTTGTCTTCACCCTTGTTGTTTCACTCGTGTTGTTCACATTTTAGTCATATTAGATAAGTATCCGCGCTGTGTGCAGACTATGTATTCCAAATGTCTCTTATATATTTGATTTTTGGGTTCTGCTCGCAGAAGTGTGATCTTCATCTAGTTCCTAAAATTCTCCCAAAAAGTATGAATATGATGTTTGATTTCATCTATTTAGAAAACTAGCTAGTGACGGTGATTAGCTTCTAACCTTTTCTTTTCATATTTGTTGTTTTGATGGTTTTACGAACATACTAACTGGAATAGGATTTGACTGATCTCTTCAATTTTCATAACTCTAATGAAATCCAACTCTCACTAATCCTCAAAAGTGTTGCATAATGATTTAAATCCTTTCCTGCAAAAGATTACTACTTAGGACAAAGCTAGCACATGAACTTTCTCAACCAAAAGAAACAAAAAAAACTGAAAATGTGTTATTGCAGAAAAGGTTAGAAGCTAATGAACGAAAAGAAGCACTTGTTTACAAGAAAAGATAGAGAATCCCAACTGGGCTTAATAAGCAGATTCCTTATGTTTCATAGGAAACACTTTAGCTTTTCGTTATTTTAACTTACAGGTTTTTGTTCTTGTTGTTCGATTTAGTACGACAACAGTAAAAAGGACTAAACAATCTTCAATGCTATGAGTATTAGCCTTGATAAATTAGTTGAAAGTAAACATTGGTTATGCTCACNCAGGTTTTTGTTCTTGTTGTTCGATTTAGTACGACAACAGTAAAAAGGACTAAACAATCTTCAATGCTATGAGTATTAGCCTTGATAAATTAGTTGAAAGTAAACATTGGTTTTAGTAATAACATATGATACATCATATCAATAACTAGTTCGACAAAAAATGTAAGATGTCTTTTTTCACTCATCTTTTGTTACTATGAAGGGATTTGAATTTTTTGCCACCAAGAAAGAAGGAGCTTGTGATCTTGTTGCTGTACTATAAGTATTTATCTTGTAAATACCTTTTCCTCTTTATGGTGTTTTCTCTTGCTTGCCGATTCTAGTTTCCTAGTTTCTCCTTTCTCAAGTTTTCTTAGATTCTCATACATGTCTTGGCGTCTCCTCTCTCTCCCATCCCAAGAAATCTTTGATTCTATGATTCTCCTTTTTCCTTCTTCTTTATATATATTATATATCTATACCTGAGAGGGAACTTCTTCGCAAGCATTCATTCTTTCCCCTCCTAACAAATCCCAATACTACCTGACAAGTTTCTCTCTTATCTCGAAAGCTTAACTACACCAGAACGGAAAGGAAATGACTCGTTGCTTAGCTCCGAGATGTTTCCTGATCATGCTTCTATGTCTTCTAATCACTTCACGTAATCTCCCTGCATCAATAAGCTTTTGTTTTATTCATGTGTATTCGATATGAGAAGACGAAGGCCATGCGTTTCTGCAAATGAACTGACCTTAATTTTTGTTTTTGATGATTGGTTTCAGCTCAAGATGTTATAGCTCAAGGAGGACAAGGTGATATACCGGTTGTTAATCCTACGAATGGCGGTGGTAACACTACACCAACCATAACCCAACCATCACCGCCTTCTTCAACATTCCCCGGTCCAACTACACCAACGGGTGGCTATCCACCACTTGATGGCACAACACCAACAGGAGGTTACCCACCACTTGATGGTACTACACCAACTGGAGGTTATCCACCACTTGATGGTACCACACCACCAGGTGGNAGGAGGTTATCCACCACTTGATGGTGGTGGTGGTGCACCTGGTGGAGGCGGAGGTGGCGACTTTGGAGCAGGTGGTGGCGGTGCACCTGTTGGAGGCGGAGGTGGTGACACTGGAGCAGGTGGTGGTGGTGCGCCTGGTGGAGGAGGAGGTGGTGATACTGGTGGTGGTGGCGGTGGCGGTGGCGGTGGCGGAGGTGGTGGTGGTGGTGGCGGCGGTGCAACTGGTGGAGGCCAATGGTGTATAGCGAAAGCAAGTGCCTCGGAAACATCATTACAAGTGGCTTTGGATTACGCTTGTGGGTACGGAGGAGCTGATTGTGGCCAGATCCAACAAGGTGCAAGCTGTTACGAGCCTAACACTCTCCGTGATCATGCTTCCTTTGCTTTCAATAGTTATTACCAGAAGCATCCTGGTTCAGACAGCTGCAATTTTGGAGGGGCAGCACAGCTAATCAGCACAGATCCAAGTAAGACATCTTGACTTTATTTACAATTAAATTTGAACGTAGAAGCCATGCAGTAGAATTGAATTACCAGCATACTAGCATCCATATTTCCTGCTTTTTTCTTTGTCGCCTCGATGAACAGTGTGAGCTACTTGAGACCTCCACAACTGATAGATGTCAGCGAGTGTCTAGAATAAGTATATGAACCTAAGGATACTATCCCACCATATGAATCCAATGTGTTAAGCCCGAGAACGATTACAGTTTATACCTTTTACGTTGAAGATAAATCTGAGACTGGAACTCAAATCTGCTGTTATATTGCTTCAGGTAAAGGAAACTGTCATTTCCCATCATCGTCAGGAGGCAGGTATGTTTCTCGTTCCAGTACATTAACGTTTTTACCTGTCACAAAAATGAGAAGAATAATTAGTGATTCAATTTTGCTAAATGCAGCACAAGCCCACCAAGTCAAATGAGTCCACCAGATTTTAATTCCCCACCTTCTACATCTACATTCCCACCCCCAATAACAACTCCAAATACAGGCACAGGCATTGGTTCTGGACCACCCTACGGTGTGGCAGAGCCAACAGGGCTTCCGAATTCAGCAACCCATGTGTCGTGTAGCTTCCTCTCGATATTTACAGCGGTTGGAATTCTAATGCCACTGCTCAGGGAAAATTATCATTAAACTGACAAAGGTTTCAGAATTTCAATCATTCTCTGCAAATTATGAAGCGCGCCTTCCATATACAACATCACTGTATATGGAGTTTCAAGAAAGCAGCCATAATCAGCAAGAAGATTTTAATCCAAGACCTTACTCTCACCATCTGTACTCTTGCTTTAGTTCATCATGGAAAAGTATATTTATTTACTAGGATATATTATAAATGAAAGGGGTTAGGATATACATTCTTGTAGACACATTACGCATAATGTATCTTTCCACAGTTTAGAGAATAAAATACTTAGAAAACGGTTAAAAATACACAAAGCAATGTCGACATGAATACTTCCGGAATAGTAAGGAGAAGATATTAGCCACATACCTGCATCATTCCAAAAAAGGTAGGCAAACTGACAACGCAGAGATGAGCCCTACAGTACCTGGCGCATTTCAAAGCATCACAATATCTTTACATATGCTCTTCCTGATTCATGATTTTGTAAGTGGAAGTTTTCGATCCCAAACCAGTTCCTTGAGAATCATATGCGACTTAAAAAGATCAATCTATTACCAGCGAATAGTACCAAATACAAGAAACACATTTACTTGTGAATCACACATTACTCGAGTAAATAAATTACACCACATTACATCTTATTTACTTGTGAATCACACATTACTCGAGTAAATAAATTACACCACATTACATCTTTTCTCTTCATACACAATGTTACAGTGATTTACAGATGAGAGTTCTTTTGTCACGAGCATAATTATATCAAGAAAAGGATCGATACAACTGTGACAACAATTATGCCTAAAGTGGCAACAACTGAACCTTGATCAAATGCTTTCTGCAAGCTGCCAGCTCGAGAGAAATGCTGGAAAGCCAGAAAACAAGAGATTGCCAAAGAAATGATAGCCCCTTCTTGCCTCCCTCTGCAAATGGTTGGAGTCGATGAGACTCGACTAAAGAAAAAAAACCTGTTCTCCAGTACTACATTGTCTAAAATTCTAACCTTATGCTCATAACTTGGTATGGCGCCACAATCACCAAGAGTAATGCAATGAATGGCAGTTCGAGTTCACCTATAAAACCAGCATTCTAGAAAGAATCACAAGTAGATAAAGACAGAAATAAACTTCTGCAAAATTTATGACCCGAGAAGACATGCCTGTATGACTTAGTAAGGAAAATTTAGTCTCTGGCAGGACAAGTTTCAAAATGAGCATGCATTCCATATAAAGCATGGTTTTCTACCTTTAATTTCCTTTCCAGTAAGAGTCAGCTGACTAGAAAAAAAAGTACTTGAAGACGAAAACAAACCTGGAAAAGCGAAAAATAGTCGAACAAGGAGGGACAGGAACGCTGCCCAGATACCATATTCACCCCTACAAATAAAATGCAAAGAGTTCAAGACGGCCATACGAGTATGCAAGTTCTCTCATCCAGAAGAATAATAAAAAAAAAAAAGAGAAAACTTATATAACAAACGCCACGAGCAATAGTAATGACAAAGTATCAAAGACTAGCAAATCAAAAACTTACTTTGCCCAGGAGATAAGGCCCGATGGTGCACTTAGAGCTAACAGTGGAACAACAACGGCCTTGTGGATACCAGTACCCCTTGCAAGCATCAATGCACTAAAAAGAAACACCATTCAAAATCACATTATTAATGTTGCTGACATTATGAAACACACAGAATTACGATTGACTTCCACAAATACTTTCAAGGCAGTCAAGCAACTAGATCCAAGGTCAAATTTCTAAATCTTGTAGCAAATTTATGTATAAACTTCTCGAAAGTCGAATCATACTATATACTCTTCCGAAATCAGTTGCTGATATGATGATATCCAAATGAAGCTAGATTTCTAGCGAATACACCGATCATAATATGCTCACCAGCATTCTACATCAAATTCAGTGAGAGAAAGAGATCATACACGCAAGAAATCGTCGAGATCCATTGTAGATTATTAACAGACATCGGAGCAGCATAACAAACCACACTCGATCCTCTCTTTCGCTGCTTCTCAACTCTCGCCAACGTCGTAGGCTTTCGCTGACGATCAACTGATAACCTACCAACATTCAAATCGAGAAGAATCACACAAAAACACTCGAAATCATCCAAATCCAGAGTTTCAGAAATTCAAAAATCTCGCGTTACCTTAGCGGATTGAAGCAAACAGCACTGGAACTGTGACCTACACCGGAGAAATCTGAAGAACGAGATCGGAAATTAAGAGAGAGCAACGGTTTCTGATGGTGGAGAGTGAAAGTCCGGGACGATGAGAGACAGAGACTCGCCATGTTAAGAGACGGTGATGGGAAGTGGAAGATGACGGAGTGATTTTTCCGTTAAATGGTCAATTTCCAATCGTTAAATGATCAACACGTGGACGGTGTAAGTTCCGCGTTAAAGCTTTTAAAGTAGGGCCCTAAGTACACGTGTTTGGAAAGTGACGGACGTTTCACAATCACGGAAGAGAATCTTTGAATCTCCACCGTTGGTACTGTCAAGTCTGAAATGCAAATCTATCCACGTAGGATTCCACGTCAGGTTTTTTAGATATCATATCATTATTTAGGAAGTAACTTTGAGGAGAAATGACGTGTAATGTTGACA